>WSYH01018749.1:0-10778 GCA_036426205.1 Ascaphus truei
CAGGGAGGGTGGTGTGGTGGTGTTTAAATAGTGGTCGTTGGCTGATGCGAGGTGTTGTAGGGAGTGAGTTGGGGTTAGTTGTTGTAGGGAGAGGTAGCATGAGGGTCAGACGGGGGGGCACTTGAATTCTTTGTATATTATTTTTTTTTGTTAATATATTTCATTTTGATCCAGTATATATTTGGCCTTCACCTTATTACGTTACCTTTGTAAAAAAAAGTAAGTATGTTCGATTCAGTAAAAGGATAAGAGGAAAGAAAAAAAAACCTCAATATCCTACAAAATGTAGTTATATCTTCCATAAGGAAGGAAAATCATTTCTAAATTCTATTTGAATGTTTGGAAATGTACCAGCCAAATACATTAACTGCTACACACATATGTGAACACAAAAGTAATAGTGCGCAAAACTAAATCGTGACGTGATAAAGTGAAGGATAAGTGAATAAATAAATAAATAACTTAACCTAAAATTGAGCGTCTGCAGCTATGATGGAATGGGGGGCTCAGGATCCCCCTGGAGCTAGCAATGGATACAAAAAAGACACAGCGCAAACAGCTCATAGTGCATTACAAGGTATTATTGACATATATAATAATGGGTGAGTAATGTGCGTTACTCAATGCAATAATTACGAGCAGTTTCGGGATATTTTACCCAACGCCTCCGGAGACCAGAATAGATGTCCTTGCAGGAGTGATGCTGCTGTCTCGATTATTGCAGGGTCCTTGAAATGGTGTACAACCTCTGCTGTTCCTTGCTCCCCTAAGCACAGGTAGGCTGGGAGATGCTGATTCCTGCAGTGCTTCAGCAGGGCAGTCTTTTGGCATCAGCTGGGCGCCAGCACTCTCCTCCGTGTGAAGCGGCTTCCGGATCCCCCTTCTTCGCATGACGTCACCACGGGGGTTTTTGGCGCCGCTCACAGACAGTCAAAGTCGCGTACTGGGGTAATAGTCCCTGAAGAAGAAACGTTCCGTTTCGAAACGCGTAGGACAAGGTTTACCAGTGTTCTAGCCTCATACTAGCACCCCAGTACGCGACTTTGACTGTCTGTGAGCGGCGCCAAAAACCCCCGTGGTGACGTCACGATCCAGGAAGCGCTTCACACGGAGGAGAGTGCTGGCGCCCAGCTGATGCCAAAAGACTGCCCTGCTGAAGCACTGCAGGAATCAGCATCTCCCAGCCTACCTGTGCTTAGGGGAGCAAGGAACAGCAGAGGTTGTACACCAATTTCAATAGGACCCTGCAATATCGAGGACAGCAGCATCACTCCTGCAAGGACATCTATTCTGGTCTCCGGAGGCGTTGGGTAAAATATCCCGAAACTGCTCGTAATTATTGCATTTGATGTACGCACATTACTCACCCATTTATTATATATGTCAATAATACCTTGTAATGCACTATGAGCGTTGTGCGCTGTGTCTTTTTTGTATCCTTATTATTGACATATATAAAAATGGGTGAGTAATGTGCGTACATCAAAATGCAATAATTACGAGCAGTTTCGGGATATTTTAACCCAACGCCTCGGAGACCAGAATAGATGTCCTGCAGGAGTGATGCTGCTGTCCTCGATATTGCCAGGGTCCTATTGAAATTGGTGTACAACCTCTGCTGTTCCTTGCTCCCCTAAGCACAGGTAGGCTGGGAGATGCTGATTCCGCAGTGCTTCAGCAGGGCAGTCTTTTGGCATCAGCTGGGCGCCAGCAACTCCTCCGTGTGAAGCGCTTCCTGGATCGTGACGTCACCACGGGGGGTTTTTGGCGCCGCTCACAGACAGTCAAAGTCGCGTACTGGGGGGGGTGCTAGTAGGAGGCTAGAACACTGGTAAACCGTCCTACGCGTTTTTCGAAACGGAACGTTTCTTCTTCAGGGACATTACCCCAGTACGCGACTTTGACGTTGGTCGTGAGCGGCGCCAAAAACCCCCGTGGTGACGTCACGATCCAGGAAGCGCTTCACACGGAGGGAGAGTGCTGGCGCGCCAGCTGATGCCAAAAAGACTGCCCCTGGAAGCACTGCAGGAAATCAGCATCTCCCAGCCTACCTGTGCTTAGGGGAGCAAGGAACAGCAGAGGTTGTACAACAATTTCCATAGGACCCTGCAATATCGAGACAGCAGCATCACTCCTGCAAGGACATCTATTCTGGTCTCCGAAGGCGTTGGGTGTAAAATATCCCGAAAACTGTCGTAATTAGCATTTGATGTAACGCACATACTCACCAATTATTTATATGTCAATAATACCTTGAATGGACACTATGAGGTTGTGCGCTGTGTCTTTTTTGTATCCATTTGCTAGCTCCAGGGGGATCCTGAGCCCCCCATTCCATCATAGCTGCAGACGCTCAATTTAGGTTAGTTATTTATTATTTATTCACTTATCCTTCACTTTATCACGTCACGATTTAGTTTTGCACACTATACTTTTTTTCACATATGTGTGTAGCCAGTTAATTGATTTGGCTGGTACATTTCCAAACATTCAAATAGAATTTAGAAATGATTTTCCTCCCTATGGAAGATATAACTACATTTTGTAGGATATTGAGGTTTTTTTCTTTCCATCTTATCCTTTTACTGAATCGAAATACTTCTTTTTTTACAAAGGTAACGTAATAAGGTGAAGGCCATGATGAATGAATACACGTTTATATTTCAATCATAACTTGCAATGTAGAACGACAGACAGTGGGTACGGAGATGGGTTTTTAAATTCTTTTCCACGAGATAACATGTTTAGCTTTAGTTGGGGTTCTTTCTATCTACCATATGTCAAAATTACTTTTTTTTTTTTTGTCCACGACAGGTATTATTAAAATCGTATACTATATACTGCAATACATGTTAAGGGGTCAGAATGAATGCACACCGTTTGGCTTCTGAACCTATTTCTTTGATCCTGTAAAATAACATGAGATTTCACTCCGAGTCCTTATGGGAAAATAATATCAAGTTCTCTATTTTTATGCCATCATATAAATATTAAGCACATTATATAAATAAAACACAGCTCCTACAGTATGTGTTATTTTTCTTCCTTGGTAGATTGGTGTTGATTATGGTGCCTTTCGATGGATTGATAGTTATTATATAATTATAGTGTGCAGCGCTTCTGAATTCTCACAGTACAAGAAACAGCTTGTGAGGTCTGAAAGGCTCTCCACCGCTAACAGTTCTCTATATAAAAACTCCCCTAAAGGGTATCACACCTATACTTCTCCTGTACCAATGTGGACTATAATAATAACCAATGGGACACAAAGACGTCACAATTACAGTATAGTCACGGTACGCAGACACAGGATTGTTACAGACACAGTTCCTGCCCCCGAATGAGCTTACAGTCTATGTTTTGGTTGCCTTGAGGACACAGGGAGATAAAGAGTAACTCACCCAAGGTCACAGGGAGCCGACAACCGGGAATTGAACCAAGCGTCCCCTGATTCACACTCAGTGTTGTTGTGTTTCATTGATGCTCTTGCTTGTGCCTGCAACAGCATGTGACAATGCCTTTCATGTGTTCGTTCTAGGGTCGCACTTTCACATGCACGTTTCCTAAATAGAGACATCAGCAGCTGGCATATGCCCAAGACAAATATTTCAAATGGTAATAAATACTAATTTCTGACTCATGGACCACAGAGGCGTTCTTGATCCTTTTAATATGGCAAAAGTGCTTCAGAGGTGACATTTGGGATAGTATGAAACTAATTATAGAAACACAGTTAGATATGTTATCACAGGTTATCTTTCAGATTCTCAGTGGTTCTGTAACATACACACTGTGATATGACAGATTAAATGAGAACATTCTAACATATATAGTGCACCCATCTGGATCTTTTGATCCATTAAACACATCACGTCATTGGTCCTATTTACTACTTTCTTTTTTATTTCAATTTTAATATCTTTTATACATGCTACTGCTTGGCTTCACAGGTTGGGAGATCCATTACGCATGCATACACTTCAATTGTTTCAGTGGCTGGTTTCTGCGAGGGGTGTGCGCGGCAACACAGAAGGTATTGGCCATCTATGGGGGGCCCAAGTAGCTGCCTGCGCGACCCCGGCGCAATGAGTGACCACGTTTTGTAAAGACAAGGGATTTGTCTTTGCTAGTAGCGACGGAGCGCTGGCCAGGTCACGGCGGCGAGTCAGCCAATCAGGGCGAAACAACCAGTGATGTAATGGAGGGCCCTGGGCCGGCCCCCTTGCGCGCATGCCTGGAGTCACAAAAGTGGTGTGCTGCTGCCGGGGACGAGCTATGTACAAGAAAAAAATATTATTTAATTTGCTGTCTGAGACAAAAACATTGGGATACTAGAGAATGTGAACCAATAATGAGACGACCACCCTCCCCAGGGCAACTACCGCCACCCCCTCACATTGATTGTCAAAAAAATGGACCCTTGTCACATGGTACACCAACCAATCGGGATTGGGGTGTACCAGTGACACTCAAATGTGGCATCTAGGCGTTACTATCATGCCTGTCCATCTCATTGAGACCAGAAGACAAGGGGCAACATCTCCGGCCCCTTTGGGATTGTACATCAGAGAAGACAAAAGAAAAAAAGAAAAGGAAAGAAGAAAATAACTTACATTCTTTCAATCAACATATGATCGTGGACTTCTCCGCTCGGTGGTGGTTTTAGGAGCATTGCGTCGTGGCTCAAGAGATGGTGAAGTAGAAGGTAGAATTCGTACGGTGAGGACCGCAAAGGTAAGAAGCACATGACTGTATGTTATTCATTGTTATTTTTTTTCAGGTTGCTCATTGACTTCCAATGTTATCTATGCCTCTTCTGGGTATAGGTAAGCATTAAGTGCCAAGCAATGCATTTTCTGGGGGCAAATGCTTGTTTTTATTTTCATGGTAATGTATTGCCATTTTGTGTGTGTTTCCAAATTTGCATTTGCAAATCGGTGTGTATGTTTACTTTGTCCAGCTTGTCTCAGTGTTTTGGAGTTTAGTGGATCCCCACCCAAGGATTTAAAGCTCGCCCCTCCCCAATGTCCAGGTAAGCAGGTTTCTTTCATGCAGCTGGTTGCGAAGGTTCAATGCCAGGACCATCCTTCCTCTAAGTTATAGAGGGTAAATAAGGATTTAATCAGTTGTGTTAGGACCTCCGATATTACTGGTCATGCCTTGAAAGTGGCTCGCAGGCTTATACACTTTGGCCAAAGGGTTAAACCTAATGACTAAAGGGTTTTCAGAGAAGAGGAGGGGCTTTCTTGATGATTTTCCCTACTTACCTGTCATAATAAATGGAAGATCTTTTGTTCCTCTTTTAGGGGAACTTAAACCCCATACAAAGCAGGGTTCTCTTTGTTAAACATCACAATTTCAAGAATAATTCCATTTCGAAACCGCGCCAAAAAGCATCGTTTGTAGAATGTTTCAACTTTTTTACATATTTGAACAAGTTAAAAAAAAAAAACCGGGAACTCCAGATAGGGACCAAAATACACATCTCCACAACGTAATAATTGCTTGTCTTCTGAAGATAAAAAGACCCTAAACCCGGCCATGTCCTACTATGTCGGTGAGTAGGATTTCAATTTACCACCGGGCGGACGCAGCATATCTTCCAGCAAGCACAAGCGCTTGGAAGTTTTATACTTAACATCTGATGATCAAACGTTTTAAGAATATTTTTTAATAATGTTTATTAAATAAATGCGCTCATAAGACACCATAGGAGTGCCTGCGGTATTAATACACTATTGCAGTGTTTTTTTGCCTTTCTTTGTCTTTCCTTCTGAGGTTTACAGCATAAGAAAAGAACTTTTGACAGAATCCACTTCCATTCTTCCTCAGCGCCATAGGGAGGTTCTTCACGCAGACTTCATATCTGGTTGGGAGATACCGATCAACCTTTCAGGCAGCTCAAGGATACTCCTTCACCATCCTGTATCACAGGTTCTATATGTATATCACTCATATATTGTTTGCAACGACAGCGTAATTAACACTTTATTATGTCACCACTTTACCTGTATAATAAATGGAAGATCCTTTATGTTTCTCTCTTTTAGGGGAACTTTAAACCCCCATACAAAGCAGGGTTCTCTTTGGATAAACATCAACATTTTCAAGAATAATTCCATTTCGAAACAGCGCAAAAAAAAAGCATCGTTGTAGATAGGTTTCAACTTTTTACTATGTTGAACAAGTTAAAAAAACAAAACCGGGAAACTCCAGATAGGGCCAAAATAATTACACATCTCAACGTAATAATTACTTTGATTGAAAAATAATGAACATTATTTTAAGTCAATCAATGTGTTTGGAGATGAATAAAACTTTGGGGGGGTTTCCTTTCAGACATATTCTGGTAACCTACAGAGGATGCAGGATCAAAGTCTTTGTTCTTCCTTAAGTCAGTACATTGGCAGCAGTACTGCATAAAAAACAGAACAGCCAGACAGGAGAGTTAGGCTGGAACATATTCTTTCAAAGCAACGAAAGTGATCAGAATGAAAGTGATTTAAATGAAATCAATCACGTCTGTCTCCAGATGCTTCGGTGAGAAGGCAAAAAAAATAAATGTGTTTGAGTTACTGATGTAATGTTTTCAAACATCTGGGGTTCCTAGTGTTTGTAATGCATTAAGACACGGGGCAAGCGTTTTTCATATTTTGATTTAATAGTAAGCTTTCAGTGTAGAGATTTCCTTTCACAGTGGCCCAGATATACTAAGCTCTATTAATCAGGGCAAATTACATCAGGCTATCTAAATTAGAACAGAGATATTTTCTGATGAGTGTAACGCATATCCACAAAGGTTAATATATGCCAACAGCAAGGGTCCTTTTTAACACATTGCATAGGCATACGTCAGGTTAATTAGCCACCGCCTTTGGGTTAGAATTCAAATACTATTCCTGCGTAACGCTTTTTTTCTGTGCTACTATGATGGCGTTATTCCCATCAGACCCTTACCTTTGGAAAGGGGAGGAGAGGGGGTTTATTTGACTAAAGTTCCTAGTTACTTATATACAAGTACATCCCAAACACATCGTGCAGAACCTAGTAAGATTCTCCTTTCATAATCCAAGGGTTGTACACTAATAACCAAGGTGCTAGGATAGATAAAAATATTCCCTCACCCCCCCATGTCCCCCCAAAAACGGCTTACCTCTAAATTAAATAAGAAGTTTTTGTTGATGTTGAAAACAATCAAGGGTAAATAAGATGGTAATTATTTTACATGTTATTCATACAATATGGAGGGAGATGATACATAGTTCCATAGTAGTTACCAAGCATGTTATCAATACATAGGAGGAGATACATAGTTCCATAGTAGTTACACAGTTACAAGTTACATAGTTACCTGGTAGATAAGATTGAAAAAATGACTGGACATGTCCATTAAGTTCAAACCTATGCTAAATTTAGATGACAGATACTTACCTTATACAGTATTTGTATTTACTGTATGTTTTCACAGCCAGAAGAAGGCAAACAAAAATAAAAACCCAGTGAAACATTATACAATGATGTCCCATAAGGGGAAAATAAATTCTTCCTGACTCACAAATATTGGCAATCATACTACTCCTGGATCAAACATCCTTCCCATATATTACTTATTGGTAATCCCTGTATACCGTTCCTTTCTAAAAAGAGTCAAACCTTTTTTTGAAGAATCTATTGTATCTGCCTCACAGGTTCCATGAGTAATGAATTCCACATTTTAATCGCCCTACTGTAAAGAACTCTTCCTTTGTTGCTGGTGTGAAATCTACTTTCTCCAACCTTAAGGGATATCCTGTGTAATTGTACTGCCCATGGGATGAATAGTTGTTTATCAAAGACTTCACAACTGGCACAAAACGTTTTTTTAAAAAGCCGATGTTTCATAGGAACAAACTTCAGTGAAACGAATGCAATGTTGGAAAAAATGAAGCACAGTGGAAAACGGGGGGATAGGCACAAACCGAATGGGTTAAAAAACTATTTATGCAAAAAGGGTGGCAGCGTGGGGGAAAAAGGCATGTGGGGTACTGACGGATTTCCATGCTCTTGGCAGCTGGTCAAAACCAGAGCGTGATGAAACGTCAAGAGGTATCCCACTATGCTTTTCAATGTCCAAAATGTTATGGCAATTAATAGTTTCCCTTAACTAATTTGCGCTTTTTTCGAATTCGCCCCTTTTAGGCCAATCCAAAGTTTCCCATATTGGCAGGATCTCCCGTAAGTGCTCCGTTTTTTCAGCATTGATTTTTTTAGAACATACTAACTACGGATGCACGCCCAGGGATGGTGACACAAAAAGTGAGTAGCTGTACAGATTATTTTATGTTTCTTTGCTTTCATATTGGCAGAGGATATACTATGTGTGAGCTCCAGGGGTGGCGTCTATTCCAGGACAACATGAGTGGAACCGGTCATTGTTGCCAGTCAGGCTTATAACTGGCTGGATTATCCATTGTAACAGGTATACATATACCCCAATACATGATCTGCGAACATTCAAGGGACTTGCTTAACTTGATCTCATTAGCACTCTACATGGTGTGGGGTCTCTCTAAGCATGAAGATTAACAGTTTTATTACGATCGTGTTTATGCCCAACTATGGGAAGCACTGGTCAAACTTGTTCTATTCTTTTTCATGGATACATTTGCTGCTGCAGATGGAATTAATTGATAAATCAAAACAACAGTGATATAATATCTCATGGAAGCCCAGTTGTATTGACGCTTTTACACATCGCCATTTGTGAAAATAGGATTTAAGAATCCTTGCAGCTTGTCCACCTAAGCTTTATTCTGCTTAGCATGGTAATGGCAAAGACCTATGATGCCAGAAGTGCTAAGTTGTCATTTAATTTAAATGGCATTAATGAACAATAGGAGAGTGGAGTTATAGATTTGTCGGTTTGCCACGGGTTAATACTGCAGAGTAAGATAATAATCGTGGTTCATTAAAACTTGACATGCGAAAAAGAAAAGTGTTTCAAAATCGGACGGCCCGAGCGTCCCGAATAAATTCAATGTTATAATCCTACCCTTTAAAAGAAACTAGATATTATTTTACCTTCAAATTGTTCCATACTTTTCGATTATTATGACCATTTTTTAAAAATAAAAAAGTTTCAGATTGTCAATGTCCACACATTCTTCTATATATGTACTATATTCATAGATAAATAAGAAACGTTTTTAATGTTGCTTAATTCTTGAATATGACGTCAGACCATTCTGCGTCTGGATACAGACAGAGGATATTATGCAGGGTGAGAGTATATGTTCACTGTATTATCGCGTCTGACACTTTTTTACGTAACTAAGGAATTTAGCATATGTCACTGTATAACAAATGGTAACTGGTGAAGTCGTTTTTGCGAGACCTTGGAAGATGTTGCGTACAAACACAAGTTTTTTTTTTTTTTCCGACTCCTGTTGGGTACTCAAAAAGAATCGAACGGACCACAGGTGAAAATAATCATTTCACTCAAGTTAGTTTCTCATTTTAAGTACACGATGAAAAAAAAAGAGACCCTTTTTTGTGTTTCAACATAACGGATTCTCTTATATTTATTGTGTATACCAATGTATTTCCACCACTTGCTGGGAACGCCTGCTAATGCAACACTAATTCATATGTCGTGCGGTGGCTCAATCCCAACGAGAAGTCCAAAACAAATGAGCTAACAGTGTGGCCGGTACAGTAAATTGCGCGTTTGTGACTTGGTCAAGGAATAGCAGATGGGCGTATTTGGATCCATATGGATTGGCCGACGGTTCCTTTAGTCCACGGATTTCTGAGTGAGGATTTCTTCAACAATCCGTCTGGATTGTTCAATGGCGGATTCGGATGAATCCACTCGGATTTGTTAATACCCGAATCTGCAATGGACTTTACGCTCGACAGCGGATTTTATTTTAAAGGGAAAATTTCAAGAGAAGGATTTTGAAACGTCCCCATTTCTATAAGTGAGGCAATGAGCTACTTAGGGAGGACGCGGATGATTGATGAGGTCTAAGGCTCTGTCATTTTGCTTAATTTATCGTAACTGAAATACAAGTTGCTTTCGCAACATCTTGAAGACCTCCTGGCATCCCCAATACACGCTCCAACTTCCGTACAATGCGAACCGTTACAATGCGGAATCGCTTGTAACGCGACTTGTGAGCGTGTGCCCCAATTTTCGTATTTATAGAATACTTTATAACCGATTACTGGTATCTTAAATACTTTATTGTACAATGCATACAATGTCACATTATTTCTAACGCGATCGGCTTATAGCGCAGTGATTCTTTGGACCCTTGCACAGCGTTATAAGGGTGGTGAGCTGTATGTATAAAGGAGGATGGATGATAAAAGCCCCAAGCCTTCTCAGAGGAGATGTAGTGCACCTGATACGCAAATGATCTTGTTCTACAGAATGAGTGGCAAAGGTGCTTCAATCAGAAAGCAACAAACCGAAAGAGGTGTTTGCTGGGTACCAGGACTTTAGAAGTAGCACAGCCTTATTAATTATTCACTTCCAATATCCACAATTGTGCAATGCAAATTAACCAAGATGAGGGAACTGACACTTGAAGATTTGGACTGTTCTTTCGCGGGGTTGATTTTGTAATTAATGTCTTCATATTAAGACTCTCAAACCATCCGTGGGGCAATTTCTATACTCTGCAAGGCACACGAGACCCCATTAAATTCACCTGCCTGCATGGAAAAGGGAACTACATGGATACACACCGGTTCTCGAGCACCGGGAATCGTGGAATGAGGAAAGCAGGGGGAGT
>WSYH01018750.1:0-10777 GCA_036426205.1 Ascaphus truei
CCTCAATACACCCGGGTATACCCGAATTCGTGGGACTAGCCGAGCTCAAATAAAGTGTGTCGCCAGTGTATGTCAGTGTCAAGGGTTGATATTCAGCTGGAGGGGATCCCAGTGGCAAGAACAGCAGGGAGCGTGGTTGGGGTCACCAGCAGAGGTCAGAGACAGGCGACAGATAGCGTGGTCGGGGTCACAAGCGGAGGTCGGAGGCAGGCGGCAGACAGCGTGGTCAGGGTAACAAGCAGAAGTCGGCAACAACGAGACTGGAACAGGATCATAGCAATAGCAACTGCAGTCAACTCAAGAACCTAGCAGGAGCTGAGTAACCAGTATAAACAGGTACTGACAGACATGAAGAGGAAGTTTATATAGGCAGGCTGGGATTAGAGCACAGGTGCAGAGGTGTCAGGTTACAGGGTCTGGAATGTTCCTTGAGAAAGCTAACAGAGCAGCAGCAATCCCGGTGGACAAGTATGGGCACTGCAGATGTAGAACATGACATTACTCCCCCCTCCCAAGAGCGTTCTCTGGATGATCCTTCCTAGGCTTGTCTGGATATCACCGGTGGAAAGCTCTGACTAGTCGTGGAGCATGTACAAAATCTTTGGGTTCCTAGGACCTCTCCTCTGGGCCATAGACCCCCCCAGTTGACCAGCTACTGTAGTCTCCCTCTGTGTAACCTGGAGTTAAAAATTCTCTCCACAATTAATTCTTCTTCGTTATCCACCAAGACAGGATCAGGGGGAGGAAGACTTTATCCAGGAAATGGATTCTCTCGGAATGGTTTCAGCAGAGATGTGAAAAAACGGGTGTATTTTAATAGCCTCTGGGAGTTCAATCTAAAGGACACTGGATTTATCAATGCAGAAACCCAGAATGGCCCAATGTATTTTTGTCCCAATACAATGGTTGGAACTTTCAATCATAAATTTCTCGTTGAAAGCCAGACCTTATCCCCAACATGAAACTCAGGGGAGGGTCTGCGGTGTTGGTCTGCTGCTCTTTTGTACCATACTTGAGCTTCACAAAGTCTCTTTGAGGGTCTCCTGGACGTCTCGCAGAATCTCAAGATTCTCCGTAACTGCCGGAATTGGACACAACGATGGAAAACGAGAAATAAAGGTAGGATAAAATCCAAAGTTTGAGAAAAATTGACTTTTTTTGTGTCGATGAATGGTGAGTTGTTGTACGACAATTCAGCTAGAGGTATAAAGTCAATCCAGTCATCCTGGAGGTGGCAAACAAAACACTGTAAGTATTGTTCCAAAGTCTGTTTTTTTTCCTTTCGGTCTGGCTATTCGATTGTGCATGATAGCCAGACGAAAAATGTAACCAGATTCCTAGATAGGAACAGAAAGTTCTCCAAAATTTGAAGTGAATTGCACCCCTCTATCAGATACTATTTCATCTGGAGCCCCGTGAAGCCGGAATATCTAATTCAAGATCAACTTGGCTGTCTGGTCTGCAGAAGGGAGATTCTGTGCAGCAATGAAGTGAGCCATCTTTGTAAGTCTATCCACTACTACAAGAATGGTATTATGTCCACTTGATATACAGTAGGTAGGTCAACAATAAAATCCATTGCTATGGACCCCCAAGGACGAGTAGGAATTGGAAGAGGTTGTAGAAAACCCACAGGGGATGCTCGAGGAGTCTTGGTTCTTGGTCCTAGCACAGGTCTAACAGGAGAGGACATAGTCTTTAACATCTTGTGATATTTTAGGCCACCAGAAAGAGCGGGACAACAGTTCCTGTGTCTTGAGGACACCTGGGTGACCGGCGGGTCGGAAGTCGTGCATTAATCGGAGCACTTCCAATCTTACCACTTTAGGGACAAATAGACAGTCATTAATGTTCCACAGACCATCACTTAGAAATAGTTCAACTTCTGGTGGAGGTTTATTAAGAAAAGGGTCATTTGAGTAGGCTCCTTAATTCGTGCTATGAGATCTGCGGAAAATGTAACTCCCCCCCAAAATGTATTTGATAGAATAGTTCTTTCTTGCGCTTTATCTCAATGAGGATTAAGTAATAACATGACAAGGCATCAGCCTTCCCATTCTTGGAGCCAGGGCAGTAAGAGATGTGGAACTGAAACTTTGCGAAGAATAGCGCCCACCTGGCTTGTCGCACAGACAGCCTCTTTGCGGATCGAATGAATTCTAAGTTCCTGTGATCCGTAAAGATGGTAACTGGGTGATTGGCCCCCTCAAGTAAATGCCTCCACTCTGAGAATGCGTTTTTTATAGCCAAACGTTCCTTGTTTCCGATGTCATATTTTCTTTCTGCTGTTGATATTTGGTATGAATAGAAAGCCCAAGGAAGACAGAGCATCTTGGGTCCAATTCTTTGTGAAAGGATGGCACCAACAGCGGAGTCGGATGCGTCCACTTCCATGACAAATGGTAGTTCTGGATTTGGATGAATGAGGATCGGGTCTGATGTGAAAAGTGACTTCAACTGTCCAAATGCTGCATCCGCTTCAGGAGACAATTTGAAGGGAAGTTCTTTCCGTATGAGTCGGGTTATTGGGGCAACAATGCCAGAGACATTTTTATTAAAACTTCTATATAAATTAGCAAAGCCCATAATCTCTGAATGTCCTTCTCATTTCGAGGAGTTGGCCACTTGTTTGGGTTCATACTCAAACCTTAGGGGAGATGACATAACAAAGAAATTGCATGCTGATCTCTTCAAATTCACATTTTTCTACCCGACATGTTTCTGGTGATCCATGATGTTGAACAAACATATAATTGTCCAGAATATGTAGAGTAATGGGTGCTCTAATAGTGCCAGGAATATATTCAGCATTTATCCATCACAAATATCATGAAACAATGGTTTTCCTTATTAGAGTGGGTGTACTACTAGATGAGGGATAATAATGTCAACTAAGTCAGGACTCCTGAAGGTAACAGAAAAAATGACGATCTCACTTCGCCGCATCTCATTGGAGACAGTGATATAACTTGTAAAATCCAAAGAAAACTCACCAAAGTTTATAGTAATGTGAATCTTGTCATTAATCAGGTAATCTTCTTTATATCTTACCCACTCCTTGAGCCAAATAAAGTTCCTTGAAGGCATGTCCAGCTGCCGGTAATGATCAGCACAGCAGAGAACTAGCCCTCTAATCTAGGATCGGAACCAATTAGTAGTGCTTAGATCAAGAGTATATTATTTATTAACTTTTTATTTTGTTTTTGTGACTATTCGTGCACACCAAAAACTTCTGCGTCATGTGAGAGTTCCTGCTCACGTCTCGCGAGATCTCAAGAGCTATCTACTGTACAGGAAACCTTCAGTCACGATTGCTCATCCTCACACGGCTTCACCTTGTAATCCATGTATTCCACGTACTCCACAATACTAGTTTCGCCGTCAGCTTTGTCTGGAGCACGAGTTGGAGCTGCTGCCCTGTCCCTATATATACACCCTTACCCTATAATAAAGCTAATTGGCAAGCATGAAATGTAAACAAATACACCTGATGCACATATAAAAATCATTGGGCTAATTAGATATCACTGCTGGATCACTACTGTGACATAACCTAAAATGGTTTGTGTCTCCAAACCTGTCCTGATAATTCTAATATGTTCGGACATACGTGTTTTAAATGTTCCTATTGTCCAGCCGACATAATATTTATTACATGGACAAATTAAAAGATAAACTACAAATGTAGAGTCACAGGATATAAAATCTTTGATCCTATATTTTACACCAAGATGATGAGATTCAAATTCTTTGACAGAACCACTTATCAAAGTATTGCTCCTACAGCTACTACATTTTGTACATTTGGAAAAAACGATAGGTCTCTTCATAGGTTAGCCAATTCCCATTGCTACTTGCATTTTTGATCTGACTAGGGTCTATTTGATTTTTTATATTCCTAGCCTTAGTGAATACCAAAATATACAAAGATTTGTGCAATTCCCCGGGACGTCCAATAGTGTCCGTGATTGATTCCCTGACATCCAATATTTCCAAGAATGTAGACATATTTCTCCAGCCATATGTTACTGAATTAAAATCTTATTCTAAATACACCACGCAAATTTTTGCAGAAGCAAGCAGAATTAAAATGGGAAGACATTACATCTTCATATACTGTGATTCAGCATGATGATGGCTGTAAAGCAGTGAAATATTTTCTGGAGAAATATGGCGATTTGGAAGTTTTGCAGATAGATTTTCTTTTGGAGTGTATTCAATTTATTTTAACCCACAATTTCTTTCTTTTTGATAACAAGTTTTATTTACAGACTAAGGGCACAGCTGTGGGAACAGGTTTGCCCCAGGGTATGTCAATCTCTTATGGGCTATTGGGAGGACCAGTATATACGGTCAAGAGCAGACCTTGGTGCAAGCTGGTTCTGTACCAACGCTATATAGATGTTATTTCTATCTTATTATTTATATGATTGTAACTCTTACTGCTGTGAAGAGCTATGTACATTAATGGTGCTATACAAATAAAGCCATACATACATTCATATGTGGATAATAGTAATTTTGCCCATTACTGCACTGCACTGTATGTGTTAGGGTGCAGGGGGCGGGGGGTTATTTATTTAAAAGTATTTATGTATTTTTTTATTTTATTTTTTTGGGCACAAAATTGGTACTGCAGGCAAGCAGGGACCACCCAATGGCAACTGCCGGCCTGTAGTATAATTCCTGTGCATAAAAAAAATGTACTGTATATTAGGGGCTATAGGGGTTGTTGGAAGCACAGGGGGTGTATTTGATATAGTAATGTTTATTGAGGGCCTAGGTCCTAGTACTATCATTTAAATCATATATTATTATACGTCACCGCTATGGGGACCACATGTGCTCACACCTACGCCAATTTATATATGGGCTGGTGGGAGGAGACTGTAGTCTTCAGCAAGGCCCTGGACAGATTCAATACACATATTGAGTTATGGGCCCGGTACATAGATGACATCATCTTCCTATGGAAAGGCCCAGAAGACACTTTACGAGAATTCATTGAGGTTCTCAATGTAAACACACAATCTTAAACTCACATATGAAATTAGCCAGATTCAGCTCAATTTTCTTGATCTAACTATTCACAAGACATTAGATGGCAAACTAGAGACTACCATCTTTAGGAAGAGCATGTCAACTAATAATCTATTACGGGCGGACAGCCATCACCCAAACACACTATCTCCAATATTCCAACAGGCCCATTTCTCAGACTTAAATGGAACTGCTTTACTGCCTCTGAGTTTGAAATACAAGCCAAAGATATGAGTAACAGATTCTTAGAAAGGGGTCACATTAAAAACTCTATACATTAGGCATATAGATGAGCAAGGGCCACTCCACGGGATGATTTACTAAAGAACAGGCAACGACAAATACCTAGTACTGAAGAACATATTGTCAGATTTATAGGTACTTTTAACACTCCATGGCAAGATGTGAGGACCATTTTTTGCAAACATTGGCACCTACAGTATTATTAGAAGACACGGATCTGAGGCAAGTTTTGAAAGAAACTCCAACTATGACTTGTAGGAGGGCAAAGAATTTAAAGGATAGGCTTGTTCATAGCCATTACACACAGAAACATACTAAAACGTGCCTAAATGACAGAAAACCTACCGGTTCATATTCATGTGGCAGATATCGCGCTTGCCAATATATGAAACCAACTAAGGAATTTATGGACCCACAAACATCTATAATTTACCAGATTAAAGATTTCATATACTGTCTGACTACGGGAGTCGTTTATTTGATTTCATGCAGATGTGGTAAATTCTATGTAGGGCCCTAAAAGTACAGGTCCTTGAACATATAGGTTCAATTAGGAACCAACATGACACTCCTGTTGCCCGCCATGTGAGGGACATGCACAAAGGAGATATCAACTATCTAAAATTTTGGGGTATTGAACACATCCCATGGGAACCCAGAAAAGGGAACTGGGATAAACTTTTAATGCAAAGGGAATGTAAATGGATTTCTACAGTTCAGACACTCTATCCTGATGGATTAAATGAAGGATTTATATATTAATCCTATCTGTAATGACCAATTCACCCTACCCCATGCTAGGATTGGGCTAGTTATCATCACTGAGTTTGAGTGAGCCTCTACCCCATCATATGAACATTAGCGTATCTGTATGCCTACTTCCATCACCTTACAAAGGTGCATTTGACCATCATTGGTATTGCTTAGACCTACAATGTTTGGGATTTTTGGGGATCCATGGATATAGTTGAGTACTGAACTCATAGGACTGGTATTGACTTTTAGAGGCTGGTCCAATACATTTACTTCACTCCTACACCTCACATACATATCTACCACGGGGTACAATAGTGCACACGCTGTACGCTTTCATTTCTTACCTCATATACGTATTTATCATGATATGCACAAACATATATGATATCTCTCATATGTACAATCAGGAGAGATCATGAGGATCACCGTGAATTACGTATTAACTCATATCTACCGTTCATCTATCATTACGAATAACCATTTATTAATAGGTAACTCACACGCCAATACCTAGCAATATAGGTTATTTGTTGGCCAAAAGACGATTTCAATAATCATCTGCAATGGAGTTAGCCTCAAGTTTGGGTTCTATACCACTAGCTAGCGATTACTCTATGAGACAATTATAATAAGCACATTAACTTGTGGTTATATTAACTTCTGCAATACAATTCAGTTATATCAATAACTGCAATAATCAATAACTGCAATAATCCTGTTCTACAATATAGACAGGATAATCTTATAGGGGTATGATACTTTATTACTGAAATATGAAATACCTATTCATAATGTGGCTGACAATAGACTAATTTGTTTACATAGTGGTCACTACTCCATATGATTAGTTGTGGAGTGAAAGTATACACCCCCTTTTTAGGTATATAAAGCCTTACTGTGCAGCATTGAGCACACCTCCTACCTAGACAAAGTGTCACTAAGACATGAAATGTGAATCGGGTTTTCATGACGTCACCTCGTTGACGCCAGGTGGAGAGAGCGACAGAGTGGAGAATCGTTACAACGCTACAACATGGATCAGGTCATATGACAATACACCATAGGGGTTAATGCAGTAAGAATTGTTAGAAAGAATACGTTGACAGAAGGGCTTAATACCCAATATATATTTATTGATACCAAGCAAACTGAGACTTAAGCGGCAGCCAATATTTTTGCTAGCATTATTGTCTGTCTACTTGTACTGACACAATACGGCTGAACATATTATATTAAATGCAGAGTGAGTACTAAGGCCGTGCTTATAGTGCCGGCGCCGGCGCCCAAAAACAAATACATTGCTGCTGCCGCGTGCGCTTATAGTGCAACGCCACCTGAAGCTGGCAAAATTAGATTTTTCAAGGGCCGTCGCGTCACGTGACGGCCCTTGAACAAATCAAATTGCCGGAATCCCGCAACCCCGCTGCCTGGCGAAACATAACTTTCGCCGGTGGCGAGGGCAACGGGTGACATCCCCTGCCGTGTCATGTCGCCAACGACGGCACTATAGGCGTGGTCTTAGTTAGGTCAAAGCTGCTCTTGTTATTCTGTTCCTTTGAGTCCAAATCAGTGGGTTATCTTGTATTTCAACTTATGAATAGGCGGGGCGACTCCAGTGGTTAGAAACCACAGATGAGATACATTGTATCTTAAGGAATTGATAGTTGAGTTGCTGCTGCCCGACACAAATGTAATCTCTACTGGTTAACTTGTTGCCATTTCGGCACTGTGGTGGCAACAACAATAACAACTACACTGCATTTTCTCCAGGCACTAGCTCTAACCACTAACATGCACAGTGATATATAGTGCATGGTGTATGGAATGACAACCACATGTTTATACTACACAGTCATTACCCATTGGGGTTAGAAGGTTGTTAATTATCCATACACTGTTAGCGACAATCCTTTTTGTAAGATACCCTCTACCCTAATAGGGTGACTATTGGACTATTAGAGTCTGTATTGAGGATCTTTACCACTAGTTCGCCGTGACCTCACCTTATTATTTTAATTGATTTTATTTTGTTACATCTATGTTTACATATACCTAATAAAAGATGTTATTTTTCTATAATTAATAAGAGTGGTCATATGGGAAATTAGAGCCCATGGATTTAATTCTTCAGGCCATACCCCATTCCCTTATTTTGTCAATACAGAGTGCAGTTCGGTGTATTTTGGTTGCTTCTATCAACCTTTTTGTATACATTATATTTATATAATTTATGTTGATCTTTATGATATAAGTTTTTGAACTATTTTATGGATTATTGCGTGTATATGGGTTATATCGGACTATCACAATGATTTTTATATATGTGCATTAGGTGTATTTGCTTATATTTTTTGCTTGCTAGATAGCCCTAATATAGGGTTATATCTGATTGTCCCAATGATTTTTATATGTGCATCAGGTGTATTTGTTTACATTTCATGCTTTCCAATTAGCTATATTATAGGGTAAGGGTATATATAGGGACAGGGCTAGCAGCTCCAACTCATGCCCCTGACGAAGCTGTTGGTGAAACTAGTAGGGTGGAGTATGTGAAATACGTAGAGTACAAGGTGAAGCCGTGTGAGGACGAGCAATTGTGACTGAAGCTTTCCTGTACCTATCTCTTGAGATCTCGCAAGAAGCGAGCAGGAACTCTCACATGACGTATAGTTTTTGATTTGCACGGAAGTACCGGCTAAGAGGGAAGTGGGTCGCCGCCTCTAACCAGCTGAGTGCTCCCGGGTGACAGGCAAACTCTGAGTGCACAGTGATACCATGAAAGAGGGACGCGGGACGTCTTTTCTGAAGCGCTGTATTTGCAGGATACAGCTGATGCGCGGAGTTCTTCCTGCAGATTTATCCTTGATGGGTTTAGTTCAATAAATCTGTGTTTTGTATGTAAGTACACTCCCTCTCTCTCTTTTTTCCTTATTCCTTTTCTAATATCTATTCTGTTAGACCAGCTGAGTCTATCAGTTCAGAGGAAGCTTCTATAGGTGAAGAAAACCTCTTGACTGAGCCAGGCATCTGCATCTTTACAGCGGAACTGAGTGAAGTCTGATGACGTGGATCCCCTTACAACTTATCTAGCTAAGATCACTTGCTCTGCTTGATTTTAATTATTATCTTCTATGAAAGTGCATCTTTTTATAGCAGGGAATATCAATCTATAATTTACAGATTCTGTTTTTGTTTTCCTTTCTCCTGTATGCTGTAGGTCCTTTTTTCCAATAACATTTGGACTTTTCTCTCTGGGTGAGAGTTTGGGCCAGCTGCAGGGAGAGATTAATTCATTTAGTAGAGATAGTATTTTATATTTGTGTATCCTTTATTTTTGTTTAGTGTATATCCCATTGTGCATTTCTGTTTTTTGCTAGTTGAGGTAAAATGAGACGTCAAGGCCTTATATATGGCCTGTGATGTCACATTTTCTGGTCAGATAGTACAGCTCCAATCTGAATGGATGCTGTATCATGTGCCTTTTTTTTTTTTGAGTAAGGATGTGACGTCATCTCCAAGGGAGGTGCGTCACATCCTTCAAACCACATGCTATATCACAAGGTATTACAGCCAATGGGATTGTATTCATTCCCATTGGTTGTTGTACCATGTGATAGGTTACATCCCACTTTAATGGATGATGTCATACCCTTTTGAACTAATGTAACTATCACATGGTACTGTAACCAGTGGGATTTCTTCAATCACTTTGGCTGTAATACCATGTGATATAGCCATGTGGTTTTAAGAATGTGGAGTACTTTCCTTGATGATAGCGTCACATCCTTAAAAAAATAAAAATGATGCAGTGTCCAATCAGATGGGAGCTGTACCATCTGACCTGAAAATGTGATGTCACAGGCCCTATATAAGGCCTGGACACCTCATTTAGCGGCAAGAAGACGATGAGACAACATCCGTTTGGACTTACCATGGGGTTGGATTGACAGATGAAGAAAGAAGATAGAAGATTAAAGAAAATAATGAAATAATGACAGAAGAAGATAGAATAAGGTGATAGAAGATAAAAGAAAGAAGAATTTTGTTACCTGTTCCGGATCTTCAAGGTGGATGGCGTTGGATTGACTTTGACGACGTCGTGGTTCGAGAGCTTTCAGAAACGCCAGGATTCGGAGGGTCAACACTTCTAAAGGTAAGAAAAATATAGAATGTGTGTAATTAAATTTTTACAGGTTTTTTAATTGTATTTTTTTCTTTTTATGTTTTTCATTGCCCATAATATATTAATCTGTGCCCGTTTAGGGTACTGATAAATACAGAGACAGCCAATGCATTTTTTGGCAAATGCTTTTTTCTATTGATTGTTGTTTTTTCTTTTTCTGTTTATTGTTTGTCTTAAATTGTTTGTAATTTGGATGGCTTGTTTTATTTAATTTTCTGATTGTTTTCTGAGCGTTTTTAATTAATTATTTCTTTTGTTGGCTACTGGTTTTAATTGGTGTTGGCTAGTGGTTTCATTAATTAATTGATTTGTTGGCTAATGGTTTATTTATTTGTTTTTAACTTGTTCTTTATTTGGATTTTCCATAAAAAAGATGAGTGATGGGATACAGAACGAAAAGAGGGTGTTGTGTTACTTTTTGTTTACATACATTTGTATACAAGTCTATGTAACACATTTAATGGGGTAGACATTAACAACATCACTGTTAGGACAGCGCTTAAAATCTAATATAAAAACAATCAACTAATTAAACTGGGAGAGGAGAAAAAAAAA
>WSYH01001895.1:0-15641 GCA_036426205.1 Ascaphus truei
GGTGGGATGCGTCGGGACGCGTCGGGACACTCCGACTGTGGGGCACGCGGTGGGACACTCCGACTGAGGGTCACGCGGTGGGATGCGCTGACGCTGAGGGGCACGCGGTGGGGCGCTCTGACGCTGTGGGACACGCGGTTAGATGCTCTGACGGTGCGACGCTGCGCGGTGCGACGCTGTGGGACACACTAGCACACTGAATGCTGCACTCACTGTAATTACCTTTGTCCACAGTGTCTGTGAGGTTTGCGTCTCTCCCCGTGACCTGCGCTCTCCCATTGGAGCTCCGCGCCGTCCTTCTGCGCAGTTACATGGAGTCAGCGGAGGTGCTGGGAGCTCAGACCACAAGAGAGGGTGTTCTGCGCCTTGTCACATTGCACAGCGTCCTGCTCCGCAGGCAGGAATACAGCCGGAGCGTACAGGCGGAGACGTACAGCTGGTGAGATTACACACACACCGCACGTCTGTCTTGGGTCTTCACCACACAGGGTTCTAGGGTTATTTGGAGAAACACAAGGGTAACACGTATAGGGTAACACGTATAGGGGTGCCAGGCGGACACAATGGTGAATGGTGCGACACGCGGGAATCGCTGGTGGGAAGAATGTCTGTTACGCCATTTTCCTAAATCTCACTCCAAGTATTCACCAATTTGCAACAATTTATATTTTGTTTCGTAAACAATCTTGGGAGGGGTCGAGGAAGGGGGAGGGAGTGGGGGAGGGAAGGGGTGTGGAAGGGAGGTTTGTGGGAGTGGGTGGGAGGGAGTTCCCTTCCGAGCGCTATATACCCTCATAAAGGCACAGTGTATCAGATACCATATATACACAACTGATCTAATAGATATATCAAAAAATACCAACATTACATAAATTAATCAAGAAAATATTAACAATACATATTTCTATCATATACACATTCTTATAAAAATATTTATATAAAATCATAATTAAAAATCACCTCAAAGGGTTAAAATATAATGAAATCCAGCTAAATGGGTATGTTGCTCCCCAAAAAACAACATCGCCATATACCTAGATATCTGCACCGTATAGCATAATAGTTCAGTGATTGATGTTATTCTCGTATGCAGAAACACATAGGAAAAACGGGAAAAATGTATATTAGTCATAAAATTACACCTATATAAATGATGTATTGTTTTAAGAGAATAATACTTTTCAAAAACAATTCGTAATGACATTAAAAATATATAAAAATATTTTTATTAAAAAAATTAAAACAAATCTTAAAATAGAATGACCCAAGGAAAGGAAAACCCCCAAATAAATAAACCAGAAGGGGACACATATTCATAAAATCATAAAAAGACTCCTAAATCTATTTCGGCATTGAGTCCACCTGGAACTAGAGTCTTTACTGTGAATATCCAGAATGTTTCACGTCTTGTACAGTAAGTTCCAGGTCTCCATGTCCTCCCGCCAGTGGGGTAGGACATGTTCAGTGCCACTACATGTTAAGCCTGATGTGTCCCCTTGGTGGTGAGTAATAAAATGATCAGAGAGAAGATGAGTAGTAACTTTCCATCTAATGTTTCCAGTGTCTTCCAATATTCTGATGTTCATTTGTCTCTTTGTATCACCAACATATTGAAGCCCGCATGGGCATTCAGTAAGATAAATGATATAGTTGGTTCTACATGTAATATGTTTATTAATCACAAATCTTCTCTTGGTCACATTGGAAACAAAAGCGTACTTGTCTAGAGCACGAAAACTACAAGCTTTGCAGGTAGTGCAACCAAAAACCCTTTTATCCGGGGTAACCATCTATTTGTTATTGTGTCTTTCTTTGGTAATGCACTTGGTGCAAGCTTATCTTTCAATGTTCTTGCTCTCTTAAAAATGACTACCGGCTTTTCAGGAACGAAATTCCCCAAAACCAGATCATTTTTAACTATATGCCAGTGTCTCCGTATTATCTTTATTATCTTATCCGCCTGTCTATTATAATTTGTAATAAAGGAAAAATTAAACTCACTAGTGTTTCTTAGGGAGACTTTTCAGCATATCGCTCCTATCTAAACTTCCCGCCTTTTCTTTAGCTGCTTGAATTGTACTTTTTTCATACAATCTTTCTTCAAGAAATGTAGAAAATAAAGTTGTCCTCCAGCGCGTGGTCTTATTGCTCTTTTCTTCCTTATATAGACAAAAAGACAACAACAAAAGAACACCACACACAAGTGTACTGTATAATAGGCGTCGACAATCAGTATCTTGGTCTATAGAGAAGTAGAGAACGTGACACTTGCCTGTGTGTTTATTCCCGTGGTATATACTCCTCTATGTTCCTTCTGCTGTTACCTTAAAGAGTGGAGAGAGGCGCATAGCATAATACTGTTTATTGAAATAAGCTTTAAGAGGTGAGATAAAAATGCACTTACAAACGACCAACCACATGGATTGTGGTGGTTTTTGTTGCTGCAAATGTCCTTAAAAAGTTGACCTTTCTTGTGGTGCTTTGTAGTCACTCGTTCTCAACTCCTGACTGTCAGTTTGGGTTCACGGAAATGAGGGGCTTTCCCAAACTCGTGCACAGTCTGTTGTGGCTCTCCTCGTCCGTTTATGCGCGCCGCGCATGCGCGGACCACCCTGCTGCTTGTCAGTGTTGATTGGCTGATCCGCAAACTCCACAGGTATGGTGGCTCCAAGAGACCAAAAAGGGGATGTCCACATCAAACGCGTTTCGCCCAGCTTGGCTTCCTCAGGAATGATATAAGCAGATTTTGGTCCCCTTTCCAGATGATGAGGATATCATCAATGTAGCATCGGTATAGTACGAGGTTCGCGCCATAGTGGTTGTTGGACCAGATGGTTTGATCTTCCCACCAGCCCAAAAACAAATTTGCGTAACTTGGCGCGAACCTCGTACCCATTGCCGTACCCTTGGTTTGTAGGAAATGGTCTCCCTCAAACCAGAAGACATTATGGTGGAGTATAAATGAGATACCATCTATTATGAATTTTATTTGGCTTTCTTCCATAGATTCATATTTTTCCAGGCTGTATTGTACTGCCTCACACCCCCGTCTGTGCTCTATACATGTGTATAATGAAGCTACATCACAGGTAGCTAATATATAATTGTCTTCCCATTTTATACCATTTAATACCTGCAATACCTGTGTGGTGTCTTTTTAATATATATCTTTTATCTGCATTTGTTTAAGTTGAATTTGCCTATAGTTTTAAGTAAAGACTCTGTGCACAATGTATAAAATGCGTGTATAACCTCTGCTAACCAATGAGTATGATAGCACCAACAACAGGGTAGATTTGAATAAAGGGGAGGAGCTCACAATCGAAGCACTATAAAGAACACTGCATTACACACACCATGACATCACTGAGGAAGCCAAGCTGGGCGAACAGACTGTGCATGAGTTTGGGAAAGCCCCTCATTTCCATGAACCCAAACTGACAGTCAGGAGTTGAGAACGAGTGACTACAAAGCACCACAAGAAAGGACAACTTTTTAAGGACATTTGCAGCAACAAAAACCACCACAATCCATGTGGTTGGTCGTTTGTAAGTGCATTTTTATCTCACCTCTTAAAGCTTATTTCAATAAACAGTATTATGCTATGCGCCTCTCTCCACTCTTTAAGGTAACAGCAGAAGGAACATAGAGGAGTATATACCACGGGAATAAACACACAGGCAAGTGTCACGTTCTCTACTTCTCTATAGACCAAGATACTGATTGTCGACGCCTATTATACAGTACACTTGTGTGTGGTGTTCTTTTGTTGTTGTCTGTCTATATAAGGAAGAAAAGAGCAATAAGACCACGCGCTGGAGGACAACTTTATTTACTACATTTCAAACATAAGGAGGAGCTTGAATAACCTCCTGGGACACCCGCTGCGGGACCTAAAGTATTTATTGCACCTCATTCATAGGACTAGCGCCACTTTTATTTTTTCTTCAAGAAATGTTGACTGTTCATTAAAATTTGCGATGTCGGTGCAGTTTCTTCTTCCTCTTCTGAATTGACCGTACGGTACATTGCGTAACCAGCTGGGGTGGTGACAGCTGGACTGTAGTATGTCATTATTTTTATCCACCTCTTTAAAATAAGTCTTAGTTTTAATTTCTCCTTCTTCTATGTATATAACCAGATCAAGAAAGTTGATCTGGCTACGGCTAACATC
This sequence comes from Ascaphus truei, assembly GCA_036426205.1. NCBI lineage: Eukaryota > Metazoa > Chordata > Amphibia > Anura > Ascaphidae > Ascaphus > Ascaphus truei. Next base: position 4,175 of record WSYH01001895.1, read on the forward strand.
ACAGGTAAAATGAAGATTCAAATCATTATCATTAATATAGCTGATACATTTTAAAAGGCTTTCTTCATCCCCCCTCCAAATCAACAGGACATCATCAATAAATCCCTGCCATAGGACCAAACTCGCGCCCAGCTCTGCAATGGGCCAAGCATGGTCCTCTTCACATACAGCCATGAAAAGATTTGTATAGCTGAGGCGCCAATTTGGTACCCATGGCGGTTCCACATCTCTGTAGGTAAAATGTATCTTCAAACCCCAAAAAATTATGATTTAGTATAAACTTGATACTATCTAGAATAAAATTAGCCTGTTCATGAGTCATATCCTCATCTTGTTAAAGCTCTCTGTCTATGGCCTCAGAGCCCTGCCTGTGACTGGCAGACGTGTATAAAGAAGTCACCTCACACGTCACCAGGTAGAAGTCTTCCTCCCACACCTGGGTCTGTAATGCTCTTAGAATATCTGTTGTATCCCATAAATACGATGTTTGTACTTTCACATATTTCTGAAGGTATAGGTCTACCTAAACTAAGTTAGAGGTAAGGGAATCCATCCCTGCTATAATAGGTCTCCCGGGGGGTTTGACTGGACACTTATGTAAATTCGGCAAGTAATAAAAGTTAGGGAGTTTAGGGTTCTCTTGACACAGAAAATCCAATTCCTTCTTGTCAAGTATTGCATCATTTTTTCCTCTATTGAGGAGTACTTTTAATTGCTTCAGAAAATCAGCTGTAGGATCCCCGGGTAGCTTCAGATACGTATTAGCATCTCCCAAGTTTCTCTCTGATTCTCTGATGTAATCATCCCTATCCAAAATAACCCCCCCCCCCCCCCCTATCGGCTTGTTTTATAACCAGCTCTTTGTCTTCAGTCAATAACTTTAGAGCCTCCCTCTCTGTTTTATTCAGATTATTGGCAAATTTAGTCTCTTTTGATGTTAGTTTTTCGAAATCTTTAATAATTAGCTGTGAAAGACCCCCAGATCCCTCCCCTTCCAGTGTCCGGGGCAGACCTTGGAAGGAGGTCTTAACCCAGAGAGAACAATAAATGCCTGTTTGTCAATTACCTGATGTGAGTTCACAGTCTGTGTATCAGCTACTTGGTTTTCATATGTCCTTACTGTATGTCTAATCTCTCTCTCTCTCTCTGCTTAGGGCTGTCTCCTTTCTATCCTTACTGTTAGGACATAACAGTATGGATAAAAGGAGCAGCCCTAAACAGAGAGAGAGAGATTAGACATACAGTATGGATAGCAAGGAGACAGCCCTAAGAGACAGAGGAGAGATTAGACCTACAGTATGGATAGAAAGGAGACAGCCCTAAGAGACAGGAGAGAGATTAGACATACAGTATGGATAGAAAGGAGAAGCCCTAAACAGAGAGAGAGAGATTAGAAATACAGTATGGTAGAAAGAGGACAGCCCTAAGACAGAGAGAGAGAGATTAGACATACAGTATGGATAGAAAGGAGAACAGCCCTAAGCAGACAGAGAGATTAGACATACAGTATGGATAGAAAGGAGACAGCCCTAAGCAGGACAGAGAGAGATTAGACATACAGTATGGATAGAAAGGAGACAGCCCTAAACAGAGAGAGAGAGATTAGACATACAGTATGGATAGAAAGGAGACAGCACTAAGCAGAGAGAGAGAGAGAGATTAGACATACCGTTTGGATAGAAAGGAGGACGCCCCTAAGCAGAGAGAGAGAGATTAGACATACAGTATGGATAGAAAGGAGACAGCCCAAGAGAGAGAGAGAGATTAGACATACAGTATGGATAGAAAGGAGACAGCCCTAAGCAGAGAGAGAGAGAGCGAGAGAGATTAGACATACAGTATGGATAGAAAGGAGACAGCCCTAAGCAGAGAGAGAGAGAGATTAGACATACAGTAGGATAGAAAGGAGACAGCCCCTAAGCAGAAGAGAGATTAGACATACGATGGATAGAAAGGAGAACAGCCCTAAGCAGACAGAGAGAAGGATTAGACATACAGTATGGATAGAAAGGAGACAGCCCTAAACAGAGAGAGAGAGATTAGACATACAGTATGGATAGAAAGGAGACAGCACTAAGCAGAGAGAGAGAGAGATTAGACATACAGTATGGATAGAAAGGAGACAGCCCTAAACAGAGAGAGAGAGAGATTAGACATACAGTATGGATAGAAAGGAGACAGCCCTAAACACACAGAGAGAGAGAGAGATTAGACATACAGTATGGATAGAAAGGAGACAGCCCTAAACAGAGAGAGGGAGAGAGATTGACATACAGCTATGGATAGAAAGAAAGGAGCAGCCCTTAAACAGAGAGCGAGATTAGACATACAGTATGGATAGAAGGAGACAGCCCTAAACAGAGAGAGAGAGAGATTAGACATCACGTAGGATAGAAAGGAGACAAGCCCCAAACAGAGAGAGAGAGAGAGATTAGACATACAGTATGGATAGAAAGGAGACAGCCCTAAGAAGAGAGAGAGATTAGACATACAGTATGGATAGAAAGGAGAAAGCCCTAAAAAGAGAGAGAGAGAGAGATTAGACATACAGTATGGATAGAAAGGAGACAGCCCTAAGCAGAGAGAGAGATTAGACATACAGTATGGATAGAAAGGAGACAGCCCTAAACAGAGAGAGAGAGAGAGAGAGAGAGATTAGACATACAGTATGGATAGAAAGGAGACAGTCCTAAACAGAGAGAGAGAGAGATTAGACATACAGTATGGATAGAAGGAGACAGCCCTAAACAGAGAGAGAGATTAGACATACAGTATGGATAGAAAGGAGACAGCCCTAAACAGAGAGATAGAGATTAGACATACAGTATGGATAGAAAGGAGACAGCCCTAAGCAGAGAGAGAGAGATTAGACATACAGTATGGATAGAAAGGAGACAGTCCTAAACAGAGGAGAGAGAGTAGACATACAGTAGGATAGAAAGGAGACAGCCCTAAGCAAGAGAGAGAGAGATTAGACTACAGTATGGATAGAAAGGAGACAGCCCTAAACAGAGAGAGAGAGAGATTAGACATACAGTATGGATAGAAAGGAGACAGCCCTAAGCAGAGAGAGAGATTAGACATACAGTATGGATAGAAAGGAGACAGCCCTAAGCAGAGAGAGAGAGATTAGACATACAGTATGGATAGAAAGGAGACAGCCCTAAGCAGAGAGAGAGAGAGAGCGAGAGAGATTAGACATACAGTATGGATAGAAAGGAGACAGTCCTAAACAGAGAGAGGAGAGATTAGACATACAGCATGGATAGAAAGGAGACAGCCCTAAACAGAGAGAGAGAGAGATTAGACATACAGTATGGATAGAAAGGAGACAGTCCAAAGCACACAGAGAGAGAGAGATTAGACATACAGAATGGATAGAAAGGAAGAAAGGAAACAGCCCTAAGCAGAGAGAGAGAGATTAGACATACAGTATGGATAGAAAGGAGACAGCCCTAAGCAGCGAGAGAGAGAGAGATGACATACAGTATGGATAGAAAGGAGACAGCCCTAGGCAGAGGAGAGAGAGATTAGACATACAGTAGGATAGAAAGGAGACAGCCCTAAACAGCGAAGGCTGCTTTGCTCAACTCGTCGCGGTCCCATCCGCTGTCCGACCCCGTTTGTCAGGAGCGCTCTCCGAACTCCATTCCAGCCCCCGTCCGTTGCACTCGGCCCGTCCGATTCCTTAGCCGGCAACTGACGTGTCGCGTTTTTTGGTGGCCTACGCTACTTTTTGTAAGGGTGTAGCTGCCCCCCCCCCCCCCCCCCCCCCCCCCCCACGGTGGAGTGTGTTTGGCTGGATGGAGCGAGAGATTATCATACAGAAGGATAGAAAGGAGGACCGCCCTAAGCAGAAGAGGAGGAGAGAGAATTCGACATAAGTATGCTAGAAAGGAGGACGCCCTAACAGAGAGAGAGAGATTTTACGGAAATACAGTTTATGGATAGAAAGAGGAGACCGCCCTAAGCAGAGAAGGAGAGGACTGAGGAGAGAAGTTTAGAAGGAGGGAAGGGAGAGATTAGCTTACGAAGGATAGAAAGGAGACAGCAAAGCAGAGAGAGAGGAGAGATTAGACATACAGTAGGATAGAAAGGGAGACAGCCCTAAGGGGCCCAAAGAGAGAGAGATTAGACATACAGTAAGGATAGAAAGGAGGAAGACCCTAAGCAGAGAGAGAGACGAGATTTAGACATAAAGTCTCTCTCTCTCTCTGCTTAGGGCTGTCTCCTTTCTATCCTTACTGTATGTCTAATCTCTCTCTCTGCTTAGGGCTGTCTCCTTTCTATCCATACTGTATGTCTAATCTCTCTCTCTCTCTGCTTAGTGCTGTCTCCTTTCTATCCTTACTGTATGTCTAATCTCTCTCTCTGCTTAGGGCGGTCTCCTTTCTATCCATACTGTATGTCTAATCTCTCTCTCTCTGCTTAGGGCGGTCTCCTTTCTATCCATACTGTATGTCTAATCTCTCTCTCTCTGCTTAGGGCGGTCTCCTTTCTATCCTTACTGTATGTCTAATCTCTCTCTCTCTGTTTAGGGCTGTCTCCTTTCTATCCATACTGTATGCATACAGTCAATGGCTGATAGAAAGGTTGGGGGGGGGGGGGGGGGGGGGTGGGGGACAGCACTAAGCAGAGAGAGAGAGAGATTAATACAGACGTATGGATAGAAATGGAGGACAAGCCCTAAACAGAGAGAGAGGAGAGAGAGGATTAGAGAATAAGTAGTACGGATAGAAAAGGAGACCAGCAACTAAAGCAGAGAGGGACAGATTAGCATACCAGTATGGATAGAAAGAGGAGAAGACCTCTATAAAAAGGAGAGAGATAGAGAGAGAGAGACGAGAGGAGTGAGAGAGATTAGACATACAGTTATTGAAGAAGGGACAGCCCAAAGACGAGGGGGAGATGATTAGACATTTACAGTATGGATAGAGACAGGAGACAGCACGAAACAGTGAGGGAGGGAGAGATTAGACATACAGATTGATAGGAAAGGAGACAAGCCCTAAACAGAGAGAGAGATTAGACAGTACCAGTATGGATAGAAAGGAGACAGCTCCAAAACAGAGAGCAGAGAGAGATGTAGTACTTTATGTACAGTATGGTATGAAGAAAGGAGCACAGCCCTTAAACAGCGAGAGAGAGTTAGACATACAGTCATGGCAAGAAGGAGACGACCCTAAAAGGAGAGAGATTAGACCATACAGTATCTGATTGGTAGAAAGGAGACAGTCCTAACAGAGAGAGAGATGACATACAGTATGGATAGAAGTGAGACAGCCCTAAGCGAGAGAAGTAGAGATTATAGACATACAGTATGCGTAGAAAGAGACAGCCTAAGCGAAGAGAGAGAGAGACGAGAGAGATTAGAATACAGTCATGATACGAAAGGAGACAGCCCTTAAACGAGGAGAGATTAGACCAGTATGATTGATAGAACAGGAGACAGCCCCTCCTAAACAGAGAGGAGAGAGATAGACATACAAGTAGGGATATGAAAAGGAAGACAGCACTAAGAGAGGAGAGAGAGAGATCTGACATACAGTATGGATAGAAAGGAGACAGCCATTAGGTGTAGGAACCTCGCTCTTAACCCCTGGTGGTAGAGGCGTGCTGCACTAGGGAGTAAATCGATTAGACTGTATACGGGGTATCGGAGAGATTACACAAGATAAGAGACCCTTGTAGGCGACAACCGCCAGACCGGTATAGAAAATGTGGTCCCAAGGGGGAAAATACTGACGACCCAATATAATAATGTGGTCTGGAGTGATAACTGTGTAACAAAAAAGACGTTATAATAAATATTGCTTTCAAAAACGTGCTGTGGTGTGTAGTTCCATAATAAAAATTAGACAGATTAGGTCTATGTTTCTACTCTGGCGTCACCCAGTTGATTATAAGTGCAGAAGTATGACTGATCGGCAATATGCATGTGCTACAAATCAGATATTACTCTCAGTGGTGAAGACGGTTAGTGATACAGTCAGGAGGATGGGGATGTAGTTTTCACTGTATATGCTTGGTAAGTATGGTTGAGATAACATCCCAAATACCATGAGATGGAAGAGGAGGAAAGACGGATAGTAAAACCTGCTTTAATATGTATCTGTAACCCGGCAAAATCAAAGTTATACCAGTTAGTGATGTTTATAAAATACGCGTTTGTACCATAGTAGAAGGAGTAGAAGTGCTACGTTACTCTCACATAGCTCGTAGTGTGTATATTCTGAGAAGTGGGTAAATCTTACTACGCTGTGTCGTATAGTTCACTGGCAAATGCCATAACTGGTAATGTGTGTAGTAATGTCTCTGTTTATACAATCCATATTAAAATAATAACCGATTGGTAGGGGGATAACTCTTAGTTGCAGTTATCAGAGGGTCTAAAGGGGCTGAGTGCCACTATGATTGTTCCTATCGCGCTGCTGGTTTGTAATGTGCTGTATGTGAAGGGGTCTTACTTGCGCATGCGTCATCTGAGTACGTCTGACGCTGTATCGCCGATGTGTTTTGTTACCCAGTATGTAGGAACGGAAGCGGGGCGAGTAAAAGTAAACGGGTTAGTTAGATCCTAGACCATGTGATTCTATCAATGGGATGGAAAGCTATCATGTCAAGGGTATTGTAAGTACAAGTAATCTATCGCTGAGTATATGGTATTTTCTGTGCCATATTCGAGTAATGTCAATTGTTCAGCAAGGTGATAGTTTGTCACCCTGAAAACCAGAGGAGATTTTCGCTCAAAGTGCAGTACGGTAAGATTATTCACCGATGCCAGATGCACACGGGTGTTAATGTCATGTACTCAGAGCAAGTATACAGTGTAGCAATTCGAACCAGCAGGCTGGTAAGTGTGGATCGTCAGCATATGTTATATCTTGGTATAGAGGTCAATATACAGTAGCATCAGAAAACGGGACATGTTAGCCAATACAGCTCGATGCTACTAGAGCAGTATACAATGTAGCACTAAAACTCAAGGCTGGGAAGTGTGGTATCGATCAGCATATGTTAAGATAGATCCAGTAGGATAGAAAGAGACAGTCCTAAACGAAGAGAAAGAGAGATTAGACATACAGTATGGATAGAAGGAGACAGCCCTAAGCAGAGAGAGAGAGATTAGACATACAGTATGGATAGAAAGAGAGACAGCCCTAGTAGAGAGAGAGGAGGATTAGACATACAGTAGGATAGAAAGGAGATAGCACTAAACAAGAGGAGAGAGAGAGATGGAGAGATTAGACATACAGTAGGATAGAAAAGGAGACAGCACTAAGACAGAGAGAGAGAGATTAGACATACAGTATGGATACAAGGAGACAGCCTAAACAGAGAGAGAGAGAGATTAGACATACAGTGGATAGAAAGGAGACAGCCACCTAACAGCAGACAGAGAGAGATAGATTAGACATACAGTATGGATAGAAAGGAGACAGCCCTAAGCAGCCAGAGAGAGATTAGACATACGTATGGATAGAAAGGAGGACAGCCCTAAACAGAGAGAGAGAGATTAGACATACAGTATGGATAGAAAGGAGACAGCCCTAAGAGAGAGAGAGATTAGACATACAGATGGATAGAAAGGAGACAGCCCTAAGCAGGACAGAGAGATTAGACATACAGTATGGATAGAAAGGAGACAGCCCTCAAGCAGACAGAGAGAGTTAGACAATACAGTATGGATTAGAAAGGGAGACAGCCCTAAACGGAGGAGAGAGTTAGACATACACGTTATGGATAGAAAGGAGACAGCACTAAGCAGAGAGAGAGGAGAGATTAGGACTTACAGATGGATAGAAAGGAGACCCCTAGCAGAGAGAGGAGATTAGACATACAGTATGGATAGAAAGGAGACAGCCCTAAGCAGGAGAGAGAGATTAGACATAACAGTATGGATAGAAAGGAGACAGCCCTAAGCAGAGAGAGAGAGAGCGAGAGAGATTAGACATACAGTATGGATAGAAAGGAGACAGCCCTAAGCAGAGAGAGAGAGATTAGACATACAGTATGGATAGAAAGGAGACAGCCCTAAGCAGACAGAGAGATTAGACATACAGTATGGATAGAAAGGAGACAGCCCTAAGCAGAGAGAGAGAGATTAGACATACAGTATGGATAGAAAGGAGACAGCCCTAAACAGAGAGAGAGAGATTAGACATACAGTATGGATAGAAAGGAGACAGCACTAAGCAGAGAGAGAGAGATTAGACATACAGTATGGATAGAAAGGAGACAGCCCTAAACAGAGAGAGAGAGAGATTAGAACATACAGTATGGATAGAAAGGAGACAGCCCTAAACACACAGAGAGAGAGAGAGATTAGACATACAGTATGGATAGAAAGGAGACAGCCCTAAACAGAGAGAGGGAGAGAGATTAGACATACAGTATGGATAGAAAGGAGACAGCCCTAAACAGAGAGAGAGATTAGACATACAGTATGGATAGAAAGGAGACAGCCCTAACAGAGAGAGAGAGAGATTATAGACATACAGTAGGATAGAAAGGAGACACGCCCCAAAACAGAGAGAGAGAGAGAGATTAGACACAGTATGGATAGAAAGGAGACAGCCCTATAAGAAGAGAGAGAGATTAGACATACAGTATGGATAGAAAGGAGACAGCCCCAAACAGAGAGAGAGAGAGAGATTAGACATACAGTATGGATAGAAAGGAGACAGCCCTAAGAAGAGAGAGAGATTAGACATACAGTATGGATAGAAAGGAGACAGCCCTAAACAGAGAGAGAGGAGAGAGGGAGATTTAGACATACAGTATGGATATAAAGGAGACAGTCCAAACAGGAGAGAGAGAGATGTTAGACCATACAGTGGATAGAAGGAGACAGCCTAAACAGAGAGAGGAGATTAGACATACATATGGATAGAAGGAGACAGCCCAAACAGAGAGATAGAGATTAGACATACAGTATGGATAGAAAGGAGACAGCACCTAAGCAAGAGAGAGAGAGATAGACATCCAGTATGGATAGAAAGGAGACAGTCCTAAACAGAGAGAGAGAGAGATTAGACATACAGTATGGATAGAAAGGAGACAGCCCTAAGCAGAGAGAGAGATTAGACATACAGTATGGATAGAAAGGAGACAGCCCTAAACAGAGAGAGAGAGAGATTAGACATACAGTATGGATAGAAAGGAGACAGCCCTAAGCAGAGAGAGATATTAGACATACAGTATGGATAGAAAGGAGACAGCCCTAAGCAGAGAAGAGAGAGATTAGACATACAGTATGGATAGAAAGGAGACAGCCCTAAGCAGAGAGAGAGAGAGAGCGAGAGAGATTAGACATACAGTATGGATAGAAAGGAGACAGTCATAAACAGAGAGAGAGAGAGAATGTAGACATACAGCGATGGGGATCAGAAAGGAGGACCAGCCCAAAACAAGAGAGAGAGAGAGATTAGACATAAGTATGGATAGAAAGGGAGGACAGTCCAAGCAACAGAGAGAGAGAGGATTGACATACAGAATGGATAGAAAGGACAGAACGAAAGCCCTAAGCAGAGGAGAGAGAGAGAGAGAGAGATTAGACATACAGTATGGATAGAAAGGAGACAGCCCTAAGAAGAGAGAGAGAGATTAGACATACAGTATGGATAGAAAGGAGACAGGCCCTAGGCAGAGAAAGAGAAGAGATAGACATACCGTGGCTGTCTCCTTTCTATCCATACTGTATGTCTAATCTCTCTCTCTCTCTGTTTAGGACTGTCTCCTTTCTATCCATACTGGATGTCTAATCTCATAACATATGCTGATCGATACCACACTTACCAGCCTTGAGGTTTTAGTGCTACATTGTATACTGCTCTAGTAGCAATCGAGCTGTATTGCATAAAACATGTCCCGTTTTCTGATGCAGTACTGTATATCACCTCTATACAAATGATATAACATATGCTGATCGATACCACACTTACCAGCCTGCTGGTTCTATTGCTACACTGTATACTGCTCTAGTAGCAATGACATTAACACCCGTGTGCATCTGGCATCGGTGAATAAATACTTACCGTACTGCACTTTGAGCGAAAATCTCCTCTGGTTTTCAGGGTGACAAACTATCTTGCTGAACAATATGACATATACGCGATATGGGCACAGAAAAATACCATATACTCAGCAGATAGATTGACTTGTACTTATACAATACCCTTGACATGATAGCTTTCCATCCCGATGTATAGAATCACATGGTCTAGGATCTAACTAACCCGTTTTACTCGCCCCGCTCCGTTCCTACATACTGGGTACACGATCGGCGATACAGCGTCACGATACTCAGATGACGCATGCGCAGTAAGACCCCTTCAACATACAGCACATTACAACCACGAGCGGCGTATAGGAAGCAATCATAGTGGCACTCAGCCCCTTTAGACCCTCTGATAACTGCACTACAGAGTTATCCTACCAACTGGTATTATTTTAATAGTGGATGTATAAACAGAGACATTTACTACACACATTACCAGGTATGCATTTGCCAGTGAACCTATACGACACAGGCGTAGTAAGATTTACCCACTTCTCAGAATATACCACTACGAGCTATGTGAGGAGTAACGATAGCTACTTCTACTCCTTCTACTATGGTACAAACAGCTATTTTATAAACATCACTAACTGGTATACTTTGATTTTGCCGGGTTACAGAGACAGATTAAACAGGTTTTACTAATCCTGTCTTCCTCTTCCATCTATGGTATTTGGGAATTTATCTCAACCAATAGCTACCAAGCATATACAGTGAAACTACAATCCCCATACCCTCTGATCTGTATCACATAACCGGCTTCACCACTGAGAGTATATCTGATTTGTAGCACATGCATATTGCCATCAGTCATATTCTGCTACTTATATCAACTGGGTGACCAGAGTAGAAACATAGACTATCTGTCTATTTTTATTATAGGAAATACAACACCACACACGTTTTTAAAGCATATTTATTAATAAACGTATTTTTGTACACAGTTTATCACTCCAGACCACATTATTATATTGGGTCTGCAGTATTTTCACCCCTGACCACATTTATTCTATAACGGTCTGCGGTGCGCCTACAAGGGGTCTCTTTCTGTGTATCTCTCCAGATACACCCGTATACATCTATCGATTTACTCCCTAGGCAGCACGCCTCTACCACCAAGGGGTTAGAGCGAGGTTCCTACCTATAGCTGTCTCCTTTCTATCCATACTGTATGTCTAATCTCTCTCTCTCTCTGCTTAGTGCTGTCTCCTTTCTATCCATACTGTATGTCTAATCTCTCTCCCTCTCTGTTTAGGGCTGTCTCCTTTCTATCAATACTGTATGTCTAATCTCTCTCTCTCTCTCTCTCTCTCTCTCTCTGTTTAGGGCTGTCTCCTTTCTATCCATACTGTATGTCTAATCTCTCTCTCTCTCTGCTTAGTGCTGTCTCCTTTCTATCCATACTGT
>WSYH01001895.1:17788-47314 GCA_036426205.1 Ascaphus truei
GTATAGAGGTGGGGGCTGCAGTGTGTGTTTGTGCGTATAGAGGTGGGGGCTTTGCTTGGGCCCTTCAACTCTTACAGCCAGGGCATTATTGTCCAGGAATGCCCAGTTCGGAGGGAGGATTACTACTTCAAAATGTATTTCCAATTCTTAACATAACATAAACTCAACCTCCCTCCCCAATATACGTGCACACACAGTGACAAACACACAGCCACTTACCTACACACAGCCCCTCCCCTCCTCATATCTCCCTCTCATATCTCCTCCTCATATCTCCTCATACCTTCCCCTCCTCATACCTCCCCCTCCTCATATCTCCCCCTCCTCATCCTCTTCCACTCCCCGCATCTCCTCATCCTCTTCCTCTCCCCGCATCTCCTCATCCTCTTCCACTCCCCGCATCTCCTCATCCTCTTCCACTCCCCGCATCTCCCCCTCCTCATCCTCTTCCACTCCCCGCATCTCCCCCTCCTCATCCTCTTCCACTCCCCGCATCTCCCCCTCCCCCTCCTCATCCACTCCCCGCATTTCCCCCTCCTCATCCACTCCCCGCATCTCCCCCTGCTCATCCTCTTCCACTCCCCGCATCCCTTCCTCCTTATCCTCTTCCACTCCCCGCATCTTCCCCTCCTCATCCTCTTCCACTCCCCCCATCTCACCCTCCTCATACCTCTCCCCTCCTCATCTCTTCCACCCCCTGCATCTCCCCCTCCTCATAACTCCAGCCTCCCCTCCTCATAACACCCCCCTCCCCTCCTCATTCCCCCCCTCTCCCTTCTCTCTCCCTTCTCTCTCCCTTCACCCCCTCTCTCTCCCTTCTCCCCCCTCTCTCTTCTCCCTTCTCCCCCTCTCCCTTCTCCCCCTCTCCCCTCTCTCCCCCCTCTCCCTCTCTCCCTTCTCCCCCTCTTCTCCATACTCTCCCCCCTCTCTCCCTTCTCCCCTTACCCCTTCTCCCCCCACCACACCACTCCATTTGCCCTACCCCATAGCAGCCCGTTTTTTACACCCCACAATCCCACAAGCCTGTTTTTTTACACCCCACCCTCCCACCAGCCCGTTTTTTACACCCCACCCTCCCACCAGCCCGTTTTTTACACCCCACCCTCCCACCAGCCCGTTTTTTACACCCCACCCTCCCACCAGCCCGTTTTTTACACCCCACCCTCCCACCAGCCCGTTTTTTACACCCCACCCTCCCACCAGCCCGTTTTTTACACCCCACCCTCCCACCAGCCCGTTTTTACACCCCACCCTCTCACCAGCCCGTTTTTTACAAACCACCCCTGCAGCAGCCCCCCCCCCACACCAGCCCGTTTTTCACACCCACCCCCTATCCACCCCTACAGCCGCCGTTTTACACACACACACACACACCACACACACACCTCTTAGCTCAGCACATCCCCCCCCCCCCCCCCGGTACTAAGCCCCGCCCCCGGAATTCTCTGACCTCCAACCAATCCCCTGCTTCTACTCTAAAGCCCCGCCCCCCGGCATCCTGCTATTGAAAAAAAAAATACTCACGGCCGCCACATCCTCCTCACACTGCTCCCGCGCACCGCCGCCGACTCGCGCTCGGGACCAGGGGCAAAATCCGGGACATTTCCGGGATGGGCCGTCACCCGGGACAGCCCAGAAAAAAATGGGACTGTCCCGGCAAAACCGGGACGCCCAGTCACCCTAGTTATTGCCCACTTTCTCTTTTCTTTTTCCTTTCTACTCTTTAATTTCCCCCCCCTTCCCGTTCCCCCCCCCCCCCACCCCCCCCCCCCCCCCCCAGTACAGATCAACTAGGGATCCGAGGAATTCGAGACACAGACATCAATAATACACAAGGATTTCACCTAGGCAAGTACACAATGGAAGAGCATAGGCCGCCCGCCACCTTGGGAAAGTGGAGGGAACACAAGGCTTCATCCAATTAAAAGAAAAATGAACAATAAAACATCACTATAACTAGTATCACTAAACGTAAAGGGGCTGAATTCTGTAATAAAGAGAAAACTTTCTCTACAAGAGCTCAAGAAAACAAATGGAGATATTCTATTCCTCCAAGAGACCCACTTTAACACTACATCCCCCCAAACACCTTCAAAAGAGTCTATCCTCAAGCATACTATGCGTCCTGCACAGCAAAAAAAAGAGGGGTAGCTATACTATTCACGCACAATATCCCATTTACTTTAAACAAAGAGGTTTCAGACCCACAAGGCAGATATTTAATTCTACATGGTTCCCTTTCAGGGGTAGAAATAATCTTAGTAAATGTATACTCCCCAAATGAAGGCCAAGCGAAATTTCTGAGGGATTTATGTGATAGTATATCCCCCAACCAAAAACTACACTACTCTTGGTAGGAGACATGAACATGAGAGCAGGCCCAGAGCAAGACAGAGCAAGCGCACAAGGAACCCCACACCCACGCACTACAGCAACAACATTTTTTAATGTCCTTCTGAATGCCGGGCCACCAGAAGGTCCGCTCCACAAGATCGGTGGTCCTCCTAGTACCTGGATGTCCTGATAACTTTTAAGAATGACCCCATTCTAGAACTTTCCTCTGGAATGGTAATGAGGTGAAGAGACGACCCTCCAGGACTTCGAGATCCTGTGGAATGGGAGACTGGTCTTGTAGCATCTCATTCAGTGCATCAAACGTATTAGCGGAAAGTATGAACTTAGAAGGGAGTATGGACTCAAGACGATCCTCGGTCTTGTTGTCAACCAGAAACTGTCGTGAAAGGGCATCGGTTTTGACATTTTTGGAACTGGTTAAAAATAAATGATAAAATTGAAACGGGAAAAGAAAAGCGACCAGTGAGCTTGTCGAGCACGTAGGCGTCGTGCGCCTTCGATGTACAGTACATTTTTATGGTCGGTCAAGATGGTGATGGGGTTCTCTGTGTCCTCTAAACAGGGGGGCGCAAACTTTTTTCCCTGCGCCCCCCTGCCGACGGTCCCCTCACTCCCGCGCCCCCACTTACCTGCGCTCCGGCGTCATGACGTCATGTTGCCATAGCAACGTGACGTCACATGACCTCGCTGCGTCATTTTGATGCCACGTTGCCATGGCGACGCAGGAAGGAAGCCGCCGGAGCCTATTAAGTAAAGGTTTACAGAGGCCCTGCAGCTCCCCCGGCACTTAATTTAAGTGCCTTCGGGAAGCGTGCGGGGCCTCTGTAAACCCTGCGCCCCCCCCCGCCGGCAGTCTCTCTCCCCCCGTGGGGGTCGCGACCCCCAGTTGTCGCACCGCTGCTCTGAGAGATGCTTCCATTCGTCCAGCCCTATCTTAATAGCAAGGAGTTCCAGGTTACTTATATCATAATTTTGCTCAGCAGGAGAACATTTTTTAGTGATAAAGGCACAGGGATGGAGTCTGGCTTGGGGTGTCCTTCTTTGAGATAGAATGGCTCCGGCTCTGACATCAGATGCATCTACCTCCGAGGTGAATGGTAGTTTAGGATCCGGATGGATGAGGATAGGTGCAGAAACTAAAGCGTTTTTCAGGTGATCAAAAGCTGGAATGGCTGCCGGCGACCAAGAAGTAGGATCCGCACCTTTCTTTGTCAAGGCTGTAATGGAGGCAGATGAGAAATTCTGAATGAACCTGCAATAGTAATTAGAAAAGCCCAGAAAGCGTTGTACAGCCGTAAGAGTTGTAGGACCTGGCCAATCCAGGACAGCCTTCACCTTAGTTGGATCCATGGTGAGACTGATGTCAGAGATGATATATCCCAGAAAAGCCGTGGAAGTTTGAAGGACGTGACATTTTTCCAGTTTGGCGAAGAAATGGTTTTCACGAAGGTGTAATAGTACCTGTTTGACGTGGCCGACATGTTCTTGAACGGACTTGGAAAAGATCATTATGTCGTCCTAGTTAAGGTTGAGAAGATCTCTGATGATTTCGTTGACGAAGTCTTGAAAGATGGCAGGGGCATTACAGAGAGCAAAGGGCATGACAAGGTACTCATAATGGCCGTCTCGTGTGTTGAAGGCCGTTTTCCATTCGTCACCCTGGCTAATTCTCACCAAATTGTGGGCACCACGCAAGTCCAATTTGGTGAAGATGGTAGCCCCTTGAAGGCGATCGAAAAGTTCCGAAATCAAAGTTAAGGGGTAGCGATTCTTAATGGTGATTTTGTTAAGACCTCTATAATGGATCCGAACCCGGCTCCAGCTGGAGAAGAAGATTTCTGGATAAAGCCTTTTTGAAGATTCTCCTGAATATAGTCTCTCATGGCTTTAGTCTCTGGAAGAGAGAGGATATGAGCTTCCCCTTGGGGGAACTGAAAAAGGTCAATGGGACAGTCGAAATGACAATGCGGCGGCAGGACCTTTGACCGTGCCTTGCCAAAAACATTGCAGAATTCGACGTATACCTCGGGTATAGGACCTCTTTTCTTCTTCAGGAGCAGCCAGCCCGCAAATCTTTTTGGTGGACACAGCGCAGTTTACAGAACAAAAAGAGCTCCACTGGACAGGTTCCTTATCGGTCCAATCTATTCAGGGATTGTGACGTTGAAGCCACAGAAGGCTGAGGATCACTTTGACAGATAGGGTGTGAATGACATCCAGATGAATCTCCTCCGTATGGTCTTCAATGGAAGAGAGTAGTCTATAGAGATATGAAGGCTGGTTGTATTGGACGACCATCAATAGCTTATAAGCCAATCGGGTACCTCTTGTGGACGAGAGGGATGTTGTTCCTTTCAGCGAAGCCTTGATCAATAAAGTTGTCTCCCAACCCGGAATCCACAAATGCTAGGGCAGTGGTATGAAAGTAAGCGAAGTAAGTAAGGTAAGTAAGCGAAACAGGGATTAAGGTCCTGGTTGGCAAGGCTTTCTTTGTGATGGGGGAGGTGGAGAGTGTTCCCAATGTGATTCCCCTGAATCTCATTGGGAATCATTTATTACCACCTAGTTGCATGGGCTCAGGAATATCTGGCTGAAGGGATTCAGATGTAGCAGCGTGAAGAGAATGGTATCTCAGAGAAAATTGGCAATGGCGGGATCTTTCGGATTTCCTTTCCGGCAACCGTTGATCCACGCGGATGCATAAGGCGATAAGCTTCTCGAAATCCGCAGGATGCTCTTGTGCAGCAAGTTCATCCTTTAGAGTCTCAGAGAGACCTTGCCAGAAGGCGGCCGACAATGCCTCGTTATTCCATACGGTCTCAGCCGCGATAGTTCGGAACTCAAGGGCATATCTAGCGACAGGTCGATTCCCCTGGGAAATGTGAAAAAGAGAAGCCGCAGTTACCTTGCGACCAGGTGTGTCGAAGACTCTGCGAAATTCCCCCGCGAAGTGTCCAATATCCTGTGTGAGGTCCAATCTTTGTTCCCAGATGGGGAAAGCCCAGTCCAGGGCATCATCGGTGAGTAGCGAAATGAAGTACGCCACATTGGATCTTTGAGAAGGGAAACGAGATGGCATAAGTTCTAACTGAATTAAGCATTGGTTCAAAAACCCTCGTCACCCGTGGGGATCTCCACCATAAAGATTAGGTGTCGGAAGTCGGGGTTCAGAAGTCAAAGTCATGGGCATAAGGGGTGACGTGACGAAAGAACAGGACTAGAAAGAGGGGCTTGCGCCTGGTCAGTGAGAGACAGAAGATTCTGCTGTAATAGATCCATGCGTCAGTCGTTCTGCTCTAAATATTTCTCAATTTTTGAAAACATTCTGGCATGCATGCTCAAGTCTCGCCCCAGCTCAGCTGGGTCCATGTTTGTGCGGCTGAGCATACTGTAATGGAGCGCTCACCACACCCAAGGCGTGACCGTGAGGCCAAGGTGGGGATAGATGTATAACGCCACTCACAGCCGTGAGGGCGCGTCTGGAGTGTAGATTGGTCGAGGTAGCCGGGTCGGGGTTGGAGAGGTAAGGATAGGGAAGATATTTGCAGAGGTCTGGGTTGCAGAGGTGCGGATCGATGCAGGTACTATTAGCCGTGGTCAGGATTGGAGAGATGAGGATAGTCGTGGTATGTTTGCCGAGGTCTTGGTTGGAAAGGTGTGGATCGTCGTTGCTTGCCATGGTCAGGAGTATAGAACAGCGGAGTCCAAGAGATAGCCGGGTCAGAAACAGAGTAGCTACTGTAGGAACCAAGACTTCAAGACAAGACTGTGGAGGCAAGGGTAGCAGTGAACTCTTCGAAAGTACAAAGATTTATGTGACGGTGAGGGGGTACCCAGGCCAGTAAAAAAAGGTATTATTCCCGGCTGGGTGCCCCTGAGTTATATTGGGAAAACGTGAAGTGTCAGCTCTGCAGCCCAGTATTGGCTGCAGTGCTGTAAATGTACAGTGGTGTGAAAAAGCGAGTACACACTCTTTGAATTCTATGGTTTACATATTAGGACATAATAGCAATTATCTGTTCCTTCTTAAAATTAGGTAAATACAAACTCAGATGAACAACAATACATGACATATTACACCGTGTCATGATTTATTTAACAAAAATAAAGCCAAAATCGTTGTGGAGGAATTATGGCCCACTCTTCTTTACAACGTTGCTTCAGTTCATTGAGGTTTGTGGGCATTTGTTTATGCACAGCTCTCTTAAGGTGCAGCCACAGCATTTCAATCGGGTTGAGGTCTGGACTTTGACTGGGCCATTGCAACACCTTGATTCTTTTCTTTTACAGCCATTCTGTTGTAGATTTGCTGGTGTGCTTAGGATCATTGTCCTGTTGCATGACCCAATTTCGGCCAAGCTTTAGCTGTCGGACATATGGCCTCACATTTGACTCTAGAATACTTTGGTATACAGAGGAGTTCATGGTCGACTCAATGACTGCAAGGTTCCCAGGTCCTGTGGCTGCAAAACAAGCCCAAATCATCACGCCTCCACCACCATGCTTGACAGTTAGTATGAGGTATTTGTGCTGATATGCTGTGTTTGGTTTTCACCAAAACGTGGCGCTGTGCATTATGGACATACATCTCCACTTTGGTCTCGTCTGTTCAAAGGACATTGTTCCAGAAGTCTTGTGGTTTGTTCAGATGCAACTTTGCAAACCTAAGCCGTGCTGCCATGTTCTTTTTAGAGAGAAGAGGCTTTCTCCTGGCAACCCTTCCAAACAAACCATACTTGTTCAGTCTTTTTCTAATTGTACTGTCATGAACTTTAACATTTAACATGCTAACTGAGGCCTGTAGAGTCTGCAATTTCTCTGAGCATTGTACGGTCTGACCTTGGCGTGAATTTGCTGAGATGTCCACTCCTGGGAAGATTGGCAACTGTCTTTAATGTTTTCCACTTTTTAATAATCTTTCTCACTGTAGAATGATGGACTTTAAATTGCTTGGACATGGCCTTATAACCCTTCCCAGATTGATGGGCAGCAACAATTGCTTCTCTAAGATCATTGCTGATGTCTTTCCTCCTTGGCATTGTGTTAACACACCTGAATGCTCCAGACCAGCAAACTGCTAAAACTTCAGTTTTTATAGAGGTGGTCACACTTGCGGATGATCAATTAATCAAGGGCATTTGATTAGCAGCACCTGTCTGCTACTTAGCATCTTAATTCCTATGGAAGCAGTAAGGGTGTACTTAGTTTTTCACGCATAGCTTCTCCATTTTGGCTTTATTTTTGTAAAATAAATCATGACAGAGTAATATGTCATGTGTTGTTGTTCATCTGAGGTTGTATTTGTCACGATAGCTTGTGCAGGGTTATAATATACACCAAAAATCACTAGGTTTAATCGAATGCGACTAAGATATGATAAATAAAGTTTATTCCTTAGAGATAAGGTGAACACACAGGATATACAAATAACACACAGAATATGTACACTTACGTGGGAAGGGGTCAATGAAGTAATCAGGACTGGATTAGCAATTCATCAGGCATCAGGTATCATTCAGATGTAGTAACGAAGACACGAACAACACTGGGCATAGAGCTGACAATCAGTTATAAAGGATTTTGTCTCTATCCCTAACATTGGGTCTCAGACATTGGTTCACAATTATCTGCACCCAATTACCTTGTGCCAGCCAACGTGGGAAGCACTTTGGTACCTGCCCCCAGGTAACTGGCACATGCACACAATCCTCTGATCAGAGTCCCATTTCCTGCACCCCACACTGAAAAGTTGGCGTCTCCTAGCCTGCCATTTGGGATTCTAGCCCGGGAAACTCCGACCAGAGGTGTGAAACACAAAACTTCACAAGTACCCATGTCCTGCTCTTCTCCGCAATAGAATACTTAATCAAGGGTGGTGAGCCTTTCATTCATGGGTTCCCCTCAGACATCCTGACACCCTGTGGCCATTAACATTCCTTCTGGGCCAGTAAATTTCGCAGGCTTAGAAATATCAGGGATGCAGAGTAACATTTTAATATTATACACATATTAAAATAATCCGTTCTGTGGGTCTGAGCGGGCTGAAATTTGCCAGGTCCTCATGCCGGGGGACCCTTGCCATAGTGGCCAAATATCAGCCCTCCACGACCCCCAGAACCGGAGATAACAAAACCAAGTTAAAATCCCCTATTAACTTTAATGCAGGATTCTCCACTATAGGCTAAAAGAAATCTCTGCATTTCACTCTTCCATTGGAATCAATAGGGCCAGGCGCCGCCATAGGATTCAATGGAGCTACTCCGCCATTGAAGTCAATGGCGAAACCACGTTTTTTCACAGTTACCCATACTCCGTTCGGTTGCTCGGAAAGGGTCGGGAATTGCCATGCAGTCATGCCGGAACGATGACTACATGGTGGCCAAATCCCAGCCCTCTAGTTCGTACAGAACTGGAGCTATGTGTTTTCACTTTTCACACTTTCTGACTTAGTGTTTTAAAGCCACGCGGCTTTCCTCCGCCATTGCGGTCAATGATGGGACCCTCATGGCCGGCGCGACCCTTTCTTGCCACCATTGACTGCAGACCCGGTTGGGGTCGAGTAAGGGGGTTCCTATGGGCTAGGGGTAAAAAGAATTTTATTGCTGGTCGCCTTAGAACAGACGTTTCACACGTTATTTGGTGGTGAACTTGACCGCAGCCTAGTTCCCACGCCAATTGAGAGATCAAGCTCTTTCATAGACATTGTATCCGCTTTGCGGTTTTGCGTTCTGGCTGGCTGCCAGCTCGTTCCTGGAGGTCGGACTCGAGGAATCCCCATTGAAATACATTACTCCATTCACTTTCAATGGGGAAGCTCCGCTCCTCCTCTCGGGCGCCACCTGCAGATCTTCTCAGGTATCGGGCCAAAAATGGTGGAATTTCCATAGGATTGCATGGAGCTCCAATGGCGACCTATGTACAGGCTGCAAAGGGAGACTGAAAAGACGGGAAAGGGAACAAAGGGCCATAAACATGTAAATGCAATTAACCCTTTCCCTCCCGACCTGATCCCAGTGTATGTGGTTGGTGCATACACTGGAAAGGGACAAACACTGATAAATGGAACCATATATACATCCAGCAAAGAGAACACATTTTGCCCTGAGCCAGGGGAATCAAAATACATGTAATCCCTCTAACTGTGGGAACATGATAACCAAAGGGACATACATTTTGGTTGTGAAGCAGGGGAACATATGTATTATAGGTACATTTTTGATTAACCCCTCACTTCCCAGACGGTTACAGGGGGTGCCTTATGGGAATGACCCCTGTATTACTCGCTTGGCACCCCGTTACCGTCACCCCCCCTCTGTATACAGCAATCAGGCGGTCATGTACCGCCATTTCCACGCTGCCGGCGGTAATCATGGGTACATTGCTTCCCCTCTCGGGGGGCAGCTCTGGGGCATTATTAAAAGTAAAAGTTTATGGTCGAGAAGGAAGAGAGAGACCTTGCTCTTGTGGGATTTTGAAGTGGTCATTTTCCGGCTCAGTGACTTATACATGACCGGACCAGCGCTGAGCTGGGTGTGCAGCGATACGTGGTGGTTCAAGATGAAAGTCGTAGTCTGAGCCCGCTGTTGGTAAGGTAAACTTACTGATCAGATGTGCCTGGTAAGGGAGCACCTCCGCCAGACCTGTAAATGGCTGACTGACCGCTAGATCAGGTAAGCCCGGCATGCTCATGCTGCCAGGTCCTGTCTCTAAAACCTTGTCCTGAGGCTGTGCATTGATGCCCCTTTCTGAAGCATCTCCACCCTGGGGTATTCAGGGGTGAGTTGGGCTGCGGACAGTGGCTGTTCTTGGCCATGTTTTGCAGGCATTGCTGCCCTGGGGTATTCAGGGGCTAGTTGAGCTGCAGGCAGTGGCTGTTCTTGGCCATTTTTTGCAGGCGTGGTCTCTTGCTGAAATAGTGGACACCTCCATTCAGCAATTTCTCTTTTCAGAGTATCAATGTATTCCCTCAAATTTTCTCTAAATTCTTGCATTAACTGTGTGGTTAACAGTTCTATATAATGAACATAAATTGTCATACCTTCTTGTTGCACCTTCCCAGTCTTCGTGCGCGTATCCTCCATTTTAGCCATTAAGACAGGCATTGTAGCAAGAATCTGTAATCTCTGTGGCAAGATGCTTCTGCTGGCAGGCGGATTCTTTCCACAGCGACACTGCTCCAGGTTCAACGAAAGCTCTGTCCACAGGTAGTAGTAGTCCCACAGCACGGGCAGCAGCACCCCCAGTAGATGTGATAGAGGAGATAAGGATCCCCTCACTCACAGAGAGACAGCGTATGGAACAAGCCCCGAGCATGTGCTTCCCTGAAACTGCTGCTGAGGCACAGGGTCAGGCCTCAGATTTTCTTTTAAGTATTGACTTCTGGGGAGATGACCGATCAGATCAATAATGGTCTCGTAAAGCAGGCTGATGGTACACCCCCTAGCGATGCCTTTTAATCTGCACTTTTGCTGTAGAAAACCAGCGATGTCGGTGGATTATTAGTAGGCCGAACGGGAGCCCCTGAGAAATGCAGCCATCTTCCAGCTCTACCTCCCGGAAGTCCCTAGAAATAACGTTTAAAACTTTTTGAAGTGAAACTTCTTTAATGGCACCTATTCTGATGGGGCAAAACTGGAGAGATGGGGACGAAATATGAAACGGAAGTGACGTCACGGCTCCCCCCCCCCCCCCCGCTTCTCCCACACGCCTGCTTTGACATATCGCCGCCTTCGCCACTCCTAACGGGCGCCGCTGCCCTCACACGACCGATCACATATGCGGTGGCGATAGCCACCGGCGCCGCTCCTAACAGCCGCCGTTCCCCACCCGCTGCTAACCCGCTGCCATCCCACGCATGTGCATGTGGCTAATCCCTCCCCTCAGCCCCCCGGCCGCTCCAGCACATGCGTGCCTCCATTCCCCCCAGGGTGCATTGCTACAGCGGCTCCCCGGGGAGCTGGAGGCCGCTGACCCGGCTGCCGGAGGAAGCCAACACCAATGGCTGCGGGGTCTGCGTGCTGCGCAACTACCTCTTCATAGCGGGCGGCATCCGGGGCAGCGGGGACTGGGCCCGGCTCTCCAACCGGGTCTCCTGCTACAACCCGCTGCCCGGCTCCTGGGACCAGGCCCTCTCTCTGTCCCAGCCGCGCTCCCAGGTCATTAGTAGCCCTGTATGGGCACTTGTACGCCATCGGAGGCGAGTGAACGTCCGCCATTGCCGCTCCCGCTCCCATGCCGCGCATGCGCAGCAGTGATGGCCATGCAACTATGCCGGAGGTGTGACTACCTGGTAGCCAAATCTCAGTCCTCTAGCTCTCACTGAACCGGAGATAATGATTTCAGGTTTTCGTTATTTTGGAAACCCAGCATCCTATCAATACAATGCATCGGGTTCCACTATTGGGTTAATGGCGATGATCCTCGTGGCTATTGCGACCCCTTCCCGGGCCTTGGCCGTCGGACAATGTTGGGGTCGCGAGAGGGGGCCCCCACGAGTTAGGGACCGAAAGAATTGTAGCTCTAGCTATTCTCGAACCCAAGTTACATGTTTTAATATATTTTGAACTTGCCCGTGACCGAGTTCCCACGGCAATTTAGTGATCAAAGCCCTCTCAATGAAACAGTAGCGGCACTCGGATACTGCGGGTTGGCATCCAACATGGTTACAATGTATCACTTATTCCTTGGAAAGGGGACGCTAGGCATTTCCCATAGCAATGCATGGCTCCATTCATTTCAATGGGGAAACTCCGCTCAGACTCTCGGGCTCCACCTGCTGGTCCTTCTCGGTATAGGGCCAAAACCTTCTCAATCTCCATTGAATCCTATGGAGACCCAATGGCGACCTATGGGACAGTGCCGGCAAATGGTGGGTAAAAAGGCGGGGAGGGGAACAAAGGGCCATAAACACTCAAACACAGTTAACCCTTTCCCTCCCGACCTGATCCCAGTGTAGGTGCTTGGTGTAAACACTGTATGGGCAGGAACACATTTAACCAGGGAAATACATTAACACCAAAGGGGAACACATTTACCCAGGAAATACCTTACAAACCAAACAAAAAAAAAAACAAAAACACCACAGGTCAAGGCAACACATTTACCCAGGGAAATACATTAACACCAAAGGGGAACACATTTACCCAGGGAAATACATTAACACCAAAGGGGAACACATTTGCTGGCGAGCGGCGAGTACATACATGAGTATCAACACATATTACAGTAACCCCTCGCCTCCCCACACAATGGTAGGGGTTGCCAGCTGGGGGGTAACCCCTTATTATCGGGCTAGGAACCCCCCTCTTGACCCTAAGAACATCTCCCGTCCCAGGAAGGCAAAACACACACAATAATCTTTAATGTCGCAATATTTGCACACAGTCACAGTAATGCATTCGACATCTGGTCAAGAGCTACACTCTAGCTCAACACACGGATCGGGAACCAAGTGAGCTGAACTTTATTAGTGAACCTGGTTAACCCCTTCACATCACACCTGACTGTATAGAGCCTTATAATAAATTTATAAAACACTAAAACATATTTTAATACATGGGGACCCTTGGGGAGACTTATGACTGTAAGGGACATAGGGCTGAGATATCGGGGCTTGGGAAACCAGGAGTCTGGGGGACACTGGACACCCCGTTGTAATTCCACCCGTGCACCGCAAATCGATGCTGCTTTGCCGGGGAGAATTAAAGACTACCAGTAGCTACCCCAATATCTAAAACTTACACACAGCAACTAAACCTGGGTTCGGGTAATGGGACACGGAAAGGGGAAATCGGGGCTCCACTTTATCTTTACATGTCCCGGGCCCCTGGCTTGTGCTTCTGGGGACTGCCAGGGGACCGAAGGCAACCAAGGGTCAACCAGATGGCTTACCCTTTATTATGAAGCCTGGTTATCCTCGCCCATCACAAGGATGTCTCCACTGTCTCTGCGAGTCCTGTCTGTGTCAGGATGTCTCACACTGTCTCCTGCAGTCTGTCTGTGCCACGGATGTCTCACACTCTTCTCTGCCAATGTCTGTCCTGTGTCAGGATGGTCTCACACAATGTCTGCTTGCGACTGTCTGGTGTCCGGATGTCCTCACACTGTCTTTCAGTCTGTCGTGTCAGGATGTCTCTACACTGGTCTCTGCATCCTGTCTGTGCAGGATGTCTCACACTGTCTTGCAGTCGTCCTGTGTCAGGATGTCTCACACTGTCTCTGCACTGTCATTGTTTGTGGTAGGATTGTCTCACCACGTCTCTGCAGTCTGTCTGCTGTCGGATGTCTCACACTTGTCTCCTGCAGTCTGTCTGTGTCAGAGTGTTAGTCCCACTGTCTCTGCAGTCTGTCTGTGTCAGGATGTCTCACACTGTCTCTGCAGACTGTCTGTGTGTCAGGGATGTCTCACACTGTTCTTCAGTCTGTCTTCATGATCTCCTGTCTACGCGGACGTCTGTCTTCAAGGACTGTCTCACTTCTGTGCAGATGGCTCATGTTATCGTCTGGTGTGTCAGGATGTCTCACACTGTCTCTTGAGTCTGTCAAGTGTACAGGGAGTTCTCACAACTGTCTCTTCAGTCTGTCTGGTCAGGATGTTCTCACCACTGTCTCCTTGCAGTCTGCTGTGTCAGTATGTCTCTCACACTGTCTTGCAGTCTGTCTGTGTCAGGATGTCTCACACTGTCTCGCAGACTGTCTGGTCAGGATGTCCACACGTCCTCTGCAGTCTGTCTGTGTCAGGATGTCTCACAACTGTTCCCCTCTTCAGTTGGTCTGTGTCAGGATGTCTCAACACGTGTTTTCTTGAGTCTGTCTGTGTCGCGATGTCTCACACGTCTTCTTGCGACTGTCTGTGTCAGGATTGTCTCCAATGTCTCTTCATCTGTACTGTGTCACGGAATTGTATCACACTGTACCGCAGACTTCGTCGTCAGGATGTCTCACACTGATCTCTTCATCGGTCTCGTCTGTGTCAGGATTCTCACACGTGTCTCTTTCAGTCGTCTGATGTCAGATGTCTCACACTGTTTTACTGATCGAGTCTGTCTGTCAGGAGTCTCACACTCGGTCTACTGCCAGTCTGGGGTCGTGTCAGGATGTCTCAACCACTGTCTCTGCAGTCTGTCAGTGTCAGGATGTCGCACCTGTCTCTGCAGTCATGCAGTGTCAGGATGTCTCACATCTCGCATCTGTCTGGTCGGTGTCACATGTCTAAGTGTCAGGTAGGTGTCTCACACTGTCTCTGCAGTCTGTCAAGTGTCAGGATGGTCTCACACTGTCTCGTCAGATCTGTCATTGTCAGGGAGTCTCACACTGTCTCTAGCGACTGTCTGTGCAGGATCTCACATGTCCTCTTCAGTCGTGTCTGTGTCCAAGGATGTCTCACACTGTCCTCTGCATTGTGTGTAGATTCTCTGTTCTGCATGTGACCGGATGTCTCAAAGCTCTGTCCATCTTCAGTCTGTCTCGTAGTCAGGCATTGGTCTCAACACTGTCCTCTTCAGTCTGTCTGTGTCAGGATGTCTCACACTGTCTCTGCAGTCTGTCAGTGATCAGGATGTCTCACACTGTCTCTGCAGTCTGTCAGTGTCAGGATGTCTCCACACGTCTCTTCAGTCTGTCTGTGATCGGATGTCTCACCTGTCTCTGCAGACTGTCTGTGTCAGGATGTCTCACACTGCTATCTTCAGTCTGTCTGGTGTAGATGCTCACACTGTCTCTGCAGTTCTGTGTGTCAGGATGTCTCACACTGTCTCTCAGTCTGTCTGTGTCAGGATGTCTCCACGTCTCTCAGCTGTCTGGTCAGGATGTCTCACACGTCTCTGCAGCTGTCTGTGTCGAGATTCTCACACTGTCTCTGCAGTCTGTCTGTGTCAGGATTCTCACACTGTCTCTGCAGTCTGTCTGTGTCAGGATGATCTAACACTGTCTCTGCAGTCTGTGTGTCAGGATGTCTCACACTGTCTCTGCAGTCTGTCTGTGTCAGATGTCTCACCACTGTCTCTGCAGTCTGTCTGTGTCAGGATGTCTCACACTGTCTCTGCAGTCTGTCTTGTCAGGATGTCTCACATCTGTCCTCTTGCTGTCTGTCTGTGTTCAGGATGTCTCACTCAACTGTCTCTTCTTCTGTCTGTGTCGGAGGTCTCACACTGTCTCTGCTGTCTGTCAGTGATCAGGATGCCTCACACTGTCTCTGCAGTCTGTCTCTGTGTCAGTGTCTCACACTGTCTCTGCAGTCTTCTGTGTCAGGATGGTCTCACACTGTCTCTGCAGACTGTCTGTGTCAGTATGTCTCACACTGTCTCTGCTGTCTGTCTGTGTCGGATGTCTCACACTGTCTCTGCAGACTTCTGTGTCAGGATGGTCTCACACTGGTCTCTGACAGTCTGTCTGTGTCAGGATGTCTCACACTGTCTCCTGCTCGTCTGTCTGTTGTCAGGATGTCTCACACTGTCTCTGCAGGACGTCCCCTGTGTCGATTGTCTCACACTGTCTCTGCAGTCTGTCTGTGTCAGGATGTCTCACACTGTCTCTGCAGTCTGTCTGTGTCAGGATGTCTCACACTGTCTCTGCAGTCTGTCTGTGTCCAGGATGTCTCACCACTGTCTCTGCAGTCTGTCAGTGTCAGGATGTCTCACACTGTCTCTTCAGACTGTCGGTGTCGTCGATGTCCACACGTCTGCAGTCTGTCGGGTCAGGATGTCTCACACTGTCTCTGCAGTACTGTCTGTGTCAGGATGTCTCACACTGCTCTTCAGTCTGTCCTGTGTCAGGATGTCCTCACACTGTCCTCGGTCAGTCTGTCTGTGTCGGATGTCTCACACTGTCTTCTGCAGTCTGTCTGTGTCAGGATGTCCTCAACACAGTGTCTCTCCAGTCTGTTCTGTGTCAGGATGTCTCCACCTGTCTCTGCAGTTGTCTGTTGAGTCTCACACTGTCCTGCAGCTGTCGTGTCAGGAATGTCTCACACTGTCTCTCAGTCAGTCTGTCAGTGTCAGGATGTCTCACACTGTCTCTTCAGTCTGTCTGTGTCAGGATGTCTCACACGTTTCTGCAGTCTGTCTGTGTCAGGATGTCTCACACTGTCTCTGCAGTCGTCTGTGTCAGGATGTCTCACACTGTCTATGCAGTCTGTCAGTGTCAGGATGTCTCACACTGTCTCTGCAGTCTGTCAGTGTCAGGATGTCTCACACTTTGTCTTCAGTCTTGTCAGTGTCCGGATGTCTCACATTGTCCTGTCAGATCTGTCTGTTTCAGGAGTATCACACGGTCTCTGCAGATGTCCTGTTTCAGATTTGTCTCAACACGTCTCATTCAGTCTGTCTGTGTAGGATTTCTCACACTGTCTCGCTGGCTTCTTATCCAATCTGTCTCTGTGTGTTTTCAGGATGTAATCACAACCTGTCTCTTCAGTACTGTCTGTGTCAGGATGTCTCACACTGTTTGCTGGACTGTCAGTGTCAGGATGCTCACACTGTCTCTGTCAGTCTGTCTGGGTCAGAGACTGTGCTCCACTGTTCTCTCAGTCTGTCCGTGTGTCAGGAAATGTCTCACAACTGTCTACGCAGACTGTCTTGTAGGATTGTCTCACACTGTTCTCTGCTAGTCTGTCTGTGTCAGGATGTCTCCACACGTCTCTGCAGACTGTCTGTGTAAAGGAGTCCGAACTGTCTCTGCAAGACTGTTCTGGGCGAGATGTCTGCACACTGTCCTCCTTCAGTCTGTCTCGTGTCATTATATCTCACAACTGTCTCTCATCTGGGCTGTGTCAGAGTCCTCCACTATTATCCTGCAGTCTGTCAGTGTCAGGATTTCTTCACACTGTCTGTCTCCAGGAGCTCGTCTATTGGCGTCACGTCGTGGAGGAGGGAGATGCAGAGGTGTGGTGGGTACCCATCCGTTCTTCGATACAGTCACAAACTGCCGTCCAACCGTGGCAATCTCCAACCTGTCTACTCTTATTGTAATTATTCTCCTCAGGTTGTTCACATCTCAAGACTTGCGATCTTCATCAGGTAAAACTCTCTGGTGTCGCGCTCACATCTCGCGTCTCCCTCACCGTTTCTCCTCTCCTCTCCCTCACCGGTCCCTCCTCTCCCTCCACGTCCCCCTCTCCTCTCCATTATAACCGTGTCCCCCTCTCCCTCACCGTGCCCCCTCACCGTGTCCTCCTCTCCTCATTCTCACGTCTGTCTGTCCTTTCCTGCACTGACTAGGGTTAACACTCTTCTCTCCTCACCATGTCCCCCTTCTCCTCTCCCTCCCGTGTCCACCCTCTGCTGTCCCTCACGCGTATGTCAAGGGATACCAGGTTTATTCACAACCTTTTCAATCCGGGATCTTGATTGAGCAAGCAGGAGGTAAGAATTAAATTGTATTTATTTCAGGAAAAGCCTACAATGTACCACAATTTACCCGGGTTAACACACTTACCTGGGATGGGTGCTAACGAATAAAATCTATCCTTCTAAACTAAATTCGCAAAAATTACCTCTATAGAAGACCTTTTCCTTGACTGGTAGGTATACTCACGAAAGGTCCTGGAATGATTTCTGCATGCAGTGTCCGATTGTGACTCAGCCCACAAACCTGGCCGGACCCGCGGCTGAGGTGGGATTATATAATCCCGACCTTAATCCGCGCAACTGTCGGAGTTTGAAATCCATAGTCGTACATTGCAGTGTCCATGATTGGAGACAGGCAGCATCGTCGTTATTCAGCGGAGTTCGGCAACAGGTAGACTGTAGTTCCCCTATCATCTAGGAGCGTGACTGCGGGATTTGCCTCTTGTGCGAGGAGCGGCCGCGTCACATGACGCAGGTCTCAGCAGGGTAGACTGCAGGCTGGCCGAAGTTCACCGCCAGGGCAGCGTAGAGGAAAACCACGCTTCAGCACCGACGACAAATCAGGCCTCTCGTGGAAAAAGCAGCAGGCCTCCGGATACTCAGGAAGTCAGTCCTCTGCTAGACAGCACGCAAGCAGGCCTCAGGACTTCAGGCCCTGTGTAAACACAGCAGCAGGCCTCAGGAAGTCAGGCCTCTGTGTAGAAGCACAGCAGCAGGCCTCAGGAAGTCAGGCCTCTGCATAGAAGCGTAGCAGCAGGCCTCAGGATACTCAGGAACTACTAACAAAGACCAGAGAAGTTAGTACACAAGGAGACAAGCCAAGGGCTTGTGGCAGAACACGTAACGTTCAGGAAAGGAATTATGCTCGACTCTGATTCAGTGCCAAAGCCCAACATATAAAGGGCGGAGATCCAATCAAAGGGGGAGGGTGTGTGAGCATTCCTCCAATGATGGAGCACAGGGCAGAAGCTGCAATGATAGGCAGCACATGTGCCATTGATTGCCAGAGGAAGCCTTTGTAACTGCAGAGGTCTGCAAGGCTAGAATCAAAGCCAGGAGCGGATTCCTTACAGTACCCCCCCCCCCCTACCTTCAGGTGAGACCTCCGGGCAAACAGGATCATTCACAGATCTGGGGGACATTGAGTTGTTCCTAAACTTATTTAGGCGAGAGGTGGCATTGAAAGCCAACGGTTTGTTGGGATTCCTTACAGTAACCCCACCTCTGGGTGAGAAGCCTGGGTGGACAGGACCATACATAGGTCTGGGAGACATTGAGTTGTTCCTGAAGTGTCTCAGGTGAGAATTAGGTCCAAAATCCAGGTGTACATTGGAGAGCGGTGGCACTGCGGTTCTCTGTACGTGAGCAATGGGACCAGGGAACTTGGAAATCCAAAGCCGAGAAAGAACAGGGGGCTACGGAATAGGGACATCAGAAGGGCAGCAGCCAGGTGTCCGGTGCATAGTAATAGTCCAAGAGTACGGGACACAGGACACTGATTGTCGGACATGAATGACATTGGGGACTGCAGGGCAGACAATGGCTTTGGCGGAATCAGCACGTAAGAACTTGCGAGAGTCTTTAGCTCCCAAGGAATTCCGGGTGGTGGTTAGCGAGGGTATTGGGCGAGAGGGTTCACTGCAAGGTATTGAAGCAGTAGTCTTGCTACGAACCAGGCTTGTAATTCCAAGCAACTCGAGAGAACCGGTAGCAGTGATGACGTAATTCTTGGTTGTGGTACAGGCAGTAGAAGGAGGGTTCGCCTCCTTTGGCCTCTGATATTTGGAGAGAATCAAATCCGAAGTTATGGCCTTGGCGAAGGGCATAGTAAGCAGCAAGGAGACAGTAGGGGACAGCATGTCCATACCCATAGTGGGGCCATCAAGAACAGGGACGGACGCCTCAGGTAAAGCAACGAGGTCCAGTGTGGGTGTCTTCGTCTTAGAGAAAGACCAAATGTAATCCAGAAAGGGCACTTCAGACACCGCACAGAAACCTGCGAGTAAAGACTCTGTTTGAAAGGTGAGAAAACAGATCTTATCCGATAAAGCAGGAAGCCGGGTAAGCGGTGCAACAGCCTTAGAAGTAGAAGTCTTGGGGTTAAAGCTGGGTACCTGCAACAGAGAGAATGCAAACGGAGAACATGAACTTGAGTTAGCCATGGAGGGCCCAGGTAAGAGGTCCCATGTCTCCCGTGACATGGAGCACCCCAGAACCCCTATACTGGTTCCGGTGATCTGGGCATATACTGGGGACCACCACTAACTTAGGGACCCCTGACTGTACCCGGGATACACATATCCCTATGCCCCTTTTACCTTTCTGGTCTGTGCTGAAGCAGAGAAACTTGGCGTGAGTCGAGTAACTGTTTTCAAGGGAGGATTTTGATCGGGGTGGTGTGTCTATATGTCCCTGGGAATCTGACCTGATTCCCGGATACATTTTTGGGGTGACCAGCAACTCTGGACCCCGGTTACCTAGACACAATCTGACAACACTTTTACCGCAAAACCCCTCTTGAAACTCATAGCCTCTCAATCTCCACTGGGTAGCACACCTGGAAAGGTAAAACACACATACATTCTTTAGTGTCATACAATCATAGACATTCCATGTACAACAAATGGTTCCAAGCGAGCAGAGATTGAGGCGGGGAGGGGGTGGTGCCCGCGAGCAGAGATTTGCTGGGGGGGTGCAGCAGAGAGATGCGGGGGGTGGGGTTGTTGGGGTGGGGATGCCAGGAGCAGAGGATTTGTGGGGGGGGGGGGAGGGGTGCCAGCGAGCAGAGATGCAGGGGGGGGGGGGTGCCAAGCGAGCGGAGACTTGCGGGGGGGGGGGGGTGCCGTGCCAGCGAGCAGAGATGTGGGTGGGGGGTGCCAGCGAGCAGAGACTGGGCGGGGGGGGTGCAGGAGCAAGAGACTGCAAGGGGGGGGGTGGGTGCCAGAATGAGGAGGAGATGCGGGGGGGGGGGGTGGTGCCAGCGAGCAGAGATTTGCTGTGGGGGGGGGTGCAGCGAGAGAGAGTGCTGGGGGGGGGGGCCAGCGAGCAGAGATGCTGGGGGGTAGGGGTGCCAGCGAGCAGAGATTCCTGGGGGGGGGGAGGGGGTTGGTGCCAGCGAGCAGAGATTGCGGGGCTGAGAGTTTAGGGTGAGTTTT
This sequence comes from Ascaphus truei, assembly GCA_036426205.1. NCBI lineage: Eukaryota > Metazoa > Chordata > Amphibia > Anura > Ascaphidae > Ascaphus > Ascaphus truei. Next base: position 38,643 of record WSYH01001895.1, read on the forward strand.
GCAAGAAAGTCTTTTCAGATTGTGGCTGTATCGGTCCTCACGAGTTACTGGATACCCCAAAAATGTACGGGAATCAGGTGAGATTCTCGGATACATTGAAGCACAGTACTCCGGTCAAAATCCTATCCTAAAAACGTTCTTGCGACTAACCCGCCAGGAGTCCCTGCTTCAGCACAGACCAGAAAGATAAAAGGGCATAGGGGATCAAGGTATTCCCCAGAATGGGATAGGGGTCCCTAGTCTAGAGGGGGGTGCCCAGTCCCCAAGTCACCCTGAACCTGGTATAGGGGTTCAGGGGGTGCTTTAGTTATAGGATAAAGCTGCAAGGTTTATTTGGTATAAAAATGTAAAGTCCGGTTTTTGCAGTGTGGCCGGGATATGGTACGGAGTGTGCCTGTCATGCACTCCGGAGAGTACTGTGCATATGCAAAATGGCTGTGCCTGAAGCAGGGGGAGGTTCCGCGGGGAGTCCGTGTGGAGATATATGCTTTTCCTGGAGATATCAGTGACACTGCGGTCACTCTCCTATGTGGATAGTCTCTCTTGCCCCGAGGATTAGAGTTCCGTTGGGGACCCGGCTGTGGGATGCTGGAGGTAAGAAAAGAACCGTCTTATCTCCTGATGTAAGTAAAGCCTTCCTCAATACCGGGTCCCCTTCACAGTGAATGTAGACCGCACGTCCGCAGGGAGGGAACAGCCTCTCCCCCCCTCTCGTGGTGCCGCCGGCAGCAAGGTAGATAACAGCAACAGAGAGGGCAATAGTCAGGGCACTCAGACAGGAGCAGGAACAGCCAAAAATTACAGAACTGAAGAAAAGGTAAAAATAAGGCTTTATTTTAAACTTAAGTTACTCCTTGAGAAAGTGCAACACTTGCGTGAAACGCGTGGGAGGACCTTTATGTCTTGTCTACCACCTACTTTTGTTTAAAATAAAGCCCTTTCTTACCTTTGCACCCACTGGTACCTTTTCTTCAATTTTTCCATTTTTGGCTGTTCCTGATCCTGTCTGAGTGCCCTGACTATTGCCCTCTCTGTTGCTGGCAGGGATATGGCTAGTGAGAATAGCAAGTATAAATTCTTATTCTATCCCTCACACCAAAGAAGGACTTGACATTTTAGCAAGACACTGTATCCAGTAAATTTTATTAAACGGGTATGTTTAATATGTATAATGCTTGGTGCACTGTATATGAGCTGGGGATTTCTAAGCCCGTGGTTCCGAGAGACCAACTGGCTACCAAGTTGGTGCCACTGAGTCTGCTCAGGTCCCGGACTTGAAAGTCACAGAACTGCCAAGGTGTTAGGGCGGGCGGAGAGAAGAGAACGGAGTTCTCCTTGATGTACCCACGTCCTGGCATGAATAAGGACTATCGCGCGACCATTGCCTGCCCAGACTTGAGGAGCTGATTTGGGGGGGTCAATATGCAGTGGCAGTAGGGGGGGGTGCCAGGTTGGCGCATGCCCTTTGCAGAATTGAAATAGTGCCCGCCCAGAGTCCGCAGTACGGCAAAATGCTGATAGGCTGGTGGCTAAATTCCCACGCTCTGATTGGCTGAGGTATTCTGTGTATGGAGCTGAAATCCTATAAGAAACCCAGCAGCCAATCAGCTCAGGAGATTGTAAGCGCCAAGACAGCAGCGGCAGATTTGAACTGAACAAAAGATGCTCTGAGAGAAATAGACGTGCGCCGGCTTCAGGGATTTCAAGGCAGGAAAGTTTCTAAGTCCAGCTTTCCGGGGCCAAGTCCTCAGAATAGAACGTAGCGGTCGCGGCTGGAACTAAACGCCGAAAAGAGAACCAGGACGTTTGGTACTCGCTCCGGTCAGGGGATTCAGCGCCTCGGGAGGGAAAGAGCGGGGTGTGGCAGGAGCTGCACGCCGAGATCAGTTCCAGGACTTTCGGGCTTAGTCCGGTCATCTAAAGGACTTGTACAGACTTTGTTTCTGTGCTTTGCAATAGGAAAGGTGAGTTTTGTAGCCCCAGATCCCCCAGTAAGTGTGTGTTTCCCTCTTGTATAAGGTAAACTCACTGTGTGTACGTCTGTTTCCCAGACCCCAGTAAGGTGTGTTTCCCTCTGTATAAGTGTAACTCACTGTGGGGTTTTCCCAGACCCCCAGTAAGTGTGTTTCCCTGCTGTATAAGTGTAACTCACTGAGTTGTGTACGTTGTTCACCAGCCCCCCAGTAAGTGTGTTTCCCTCTGTATAAGTGTAACTCACTGTGTGTACGTCTGTTTCCCAGACCCCCAGTAAGTGTGTTTCCCTCTGTATAAGTGTAACTCACTGTGTGTACGTCTGTTTCACTAGAATAAATGACAATTTGTTTTACTTCTTGGTTTTGCTCAATGATATGATCCCGGTAAAAAGGTGTAAATGCCTGGTCTCCTGTGACAGTCCCCCTCTCCCTCACCGTGTCCCCCTCTTCCTCACCGTGTTCCCCTCTCCCTCACTGTGTCTCCCTCTCCTCCCCCTCACTGTGTTTCCCCCCCTCCTCTGTGTGATACTAGCTCAGTGTCACTTTCTCTCCGTGTGTGCAGGTTCCCGGCTGTGCGATGTGCTGCAGATGGTTTCTCTGTGTGAGCCAGCAGCTCTGGGGCTGAGTGAGGGTCTGCAGGACACAGAGCTCGGAGTCTGTGGGCGCAACATTTTCTCTGAGCTGCTCACATCGCAAGATATGTGGACACCAGAAGCCACTGAGAGAGGTGATCCAGAAACCCCATGGACGGGCTTTACAGGATCCGAGACAGAGAGTCTGAGACCTCCAGAGACGGGCTTTACAGGATCCGAGACAGAGCGTCTGAGACCTCCAGAGAGGAGCTTTACAGGATCCGAGACAAAGCGTCTAAGACCTCCAGAGACGGTCTTTACAGGATCTGAGACAGAGCGTCCAAGACCTCCAGAGACGGTCTTTACAGGATCGGAGACAGAGCGTCCAAGACCTCCAGAGATGGGCTTTACAGGATCCCACCAACGAGAACATCAAGGACCTCCTGAGATAGACTTTGTGGGGCCACTTCCTAGGAAGGGTCTTGGATTCTTGCAGGGACTGTGGGGAGAATGTGTGATCCTCCTGAGGGAGATGCAGAGGGAGGCTCAGCTCGGGATACGGGAGAGGGAGGCTCAGCTCGGGAAGCCAGAGAGGGAGGCTCAGCTCGGGGTGCCAGAGAGGGAGGCTCAGCTCGGGATGCCAGAGATTACACCCAATCACCCCCCTCTCTCTCACACACTCAATCACCCTCTCTCTCTCACACTCAATCACCCTCTCTCTCTTACACCCAATGATTGTACCCGTGTGGTGGGGGCAGGCCTCCGGTCCAGCGTCTGTGAAGCTTGGGCCACACAGGCGAATACGGGACCAACATTGATTTCCTCTGGCTGCTCCCTGTGTGATGTCACTGTGTTCAACAAGAGTTTGCACAGGAAGAGCCCCCCCCTCTCATTCCTTCTCGGCTCTCTGATAAGGACAATGTGGGATAAGGGAGAATTAAACACGTGATTGACAAACAGCCCCATTCAGAATCCCCTTAGAAATTCCATTTGTGATCAATTTCCCCCCATTAAAATGAAAGCAGGTAAATCTTTGCTTTTAGTACAGTTAGAGTTGTTTTGGTGAATCTATAAGACTATTACATTATTTACATAAAGATTTTTACCCGCTGTAAATGTTGCTTGTTTGTTCTGCGCTATCCTGCGTGTGCAAAACATCCAAACACAATATATTAATACAAACCATGCCGCAACTTGCATTGAAGTGGACCAAACTCCACACTATGTAACACCCTCTAACATCCACACCCCCAAATCCAGCTGTATGGCGGGATCATACCCCGTCCCACAACAAGCAGCCACTTTACCATTCGTTTCACCCTTGCCCCTTATTCCTTCTAGATTGTAAGCTCTCTGGATCATTCCCTTCTGTATCTGTTTGTATGTCATTCTGTTCATGTAATTTATAATTTATACAAGGATGTCTTCTCTCTACCCCCTTTTTGTATCTAAAGCCATCTACCACCTAAACCCATCTCACTGACTGCCCCGCACCTCTGGAACGCCCTTCCCCTCAATACCCGACTAGCACCCTCTCTATCCACCTTTAAGACCCACCTTAAAACACACCTGCTTACGGAAGCATATGAATAGCTCTGTGGCTGATACTTTACACCTCATACATAAACCTTGGCCCCTTTCAGACGCACTTACTGCAGAAAACCTTCCTACAGTCTCTGTATGTTCTTCTTACCAATTAGATTGTAAGCTCTTCGGGGCAGATACTCCTTTTCCCAATGTTACTTTTATGTCTGAAGCGCTTATTCCCATTATGTGTTGTGTTAGTATGCCACGTGTATAGTAAAGCGCTATGTACCTGGATGGCGCTATATAAATAAAGATATACAGTACATCCATATCACTCTGTACCCCCACTGTACCACGCTGCGGAATATGCTGGCGCTTTTCATAATAAACGATAATAATAAGTGAATGGAAGTTACACAACATCATTACACATCTGTTCGCCCCGTTCAATAGGGCCCCCGAGAGGGTGACACAAGAAACCAGTCCATACAAAGAGTGCAGCAGGGCCTCTCCTAACCTTGGTTCACCACTCAGCTACCGACAGATCCTGAGACACCGGCAGCAAACACAAGGAGAGGAGCAGGATGACCACAGAACGAGATGAGAGCAAAATGCTGACACTGCCCTTCCCGCCCCTTCAACAGAACTCCTGGCTGAACACCCAGTGGGCGGTGGAACAGCTAATGGAAGGCAGGTCAGCAGTGTCCAGAGACTGGAAAGCACTTTGGAGCGGTAATCCTCATTAGTAGGCAGTCTGCCTGCAGGATCCGCTGTTCAGGGCTGTGCTTGAACACCCAAGGACTTTGCTTTGGAAATGCAGAGGAAAGATTAGGGATGCGTGCTGTTCCTGTGGAAGGCTTCCCAGCTCAAGTTAAATCGTAACCAAAAGACAGGACGTCGGCGTATAAGACTGGTGAGTTCTGGTGTGGTTTACTTTTATTCAGAGGCTGGTCGGTTTTAAAGGAGCGCGTGTATCCATCTTGGTCTATAGCAACAGAAAATGCAATGCATCTCGATAAGATTTTCACTAACTGTGGTTTTAATGCCCTAAGCCAGGAGTTGCCAACTCTAGTCCTCAAGGGCCACCAACAGGTCAGGTTTTCAGGATATCCCTGCTTCCGTATCACTATCTTATTTTTGGTGTGCAGCAAATATCCATAATTTTTGTGCTGTTGGTGATAGGACAAATGCCCCAGTCGCTGTCCAGCGGCGGTCAGCGCTCTCCAGATCTCCATGTAGCAGCAGCCCGGCGGTCACAGCAATACTCTCCCTCCCCCTGTTGGCGCCGGTATTGGGTAAGACACTGGTATTTGTAGTGCTAATTTCACTCATTTATAGAAGCAGGAGAAAAATTGACTGGTAATTACCATTCATTAACATTTAGTACTTGCTGGCAATTCAGTTAGCAAAAATCACTGATTGCACAATACTGTAGAATATCAATATCTCAGTTAAGGAAATGATTGACTGTAAGAATGTGTCATTATTTGAATGCATTGCATCCACCCTAAGCCAAGCACAGCATATGCCCACCCGCAACTGTAATTGACTGCTATAAATAGTGGTAATTGTATGTACTGTGTACAACGTGCGTAGTGTTGCCTATGAAGCACTTACAAGTAGCTGAAGTTTGTCTTCCGGATTATAATTTATTATTAAGAACAAATACTGGGGAGTATTCTTAAACCTTTTTTTTTTGCCAGTATTTCTTTGCAGTAATGTATGTTTAATTGTCCTGAGCAGACACACGGAACGGATTCCAACCCAACAAGTTCTAAACAAAAGCAGTAAATGTCACACCTGACAACTTGGGATCATATTGAGCAGTGGAGGATTCTTTTTATGGCCACAGTACAACAAAGAGATGACATTACTGCTATAAGAAAATGACAATGAAATACTAAATGTCAAAGCGACTGACGTTAAGATTATCATCTGTGTGAATTTTAGTTCATCTCTTCTGTGGACAAACTACGACTGCTGACAAAATATGATGTTTTTTTTTTTTTTTAGCAGACATGGGTGTGTGAAATCAGAACCTACCAGAACCAGGATCCTACCAGAACGTTACATTCCAAAACCAAATACAAAACCAGCAGTCCCAGAAACAAAAAGGATTTGTTGACATACTTGGAATTAGGGGGGCTCCTGAGCGGAACCCCAATTTGGTGTTGCTGCTGCCTATGACCCGCAGGAGACACAAGATTTAAACAGCCATATTGTTTCCTATATTTATTTGCAGCACCGACAACTATTGTGGACATTATTTCAGTAATCGTGGGGTTCCCGGAGATACAAATAGCCTCTGCACTTCCCGCCGTTGGTTCAAATTATGTAAAATACTTCATTAAAAAAATATATATATTTAGAACTAAAACCCCAAAATGCCCATCTTGGGGTGTTTCTTCACATACCTTTTTTGAACTATTTTAAGTTTTTAAGATATACTATTTTTTCCAATAGTTTTTATGATTTTAGACTTATTTTAAGCATTTTGTTCATGCTGTATCATTTTATTATAGCATTTTCCTGCTCAGAATGACTGAGCCACTGATTGAGCCACCTGTGCTGAAGCAGGGATATCCTGAAAACCTGACCTGTTGGTGGCCCTTGAGGACTGGAGCTTGGCCACTCCTGTCCTAATGGACCCTTATTTACAATACAAGTCGGGCGTTGAAAAATGAAGTGTGCAGCGTATCTACAGACCTGTCTACTAAAATGTGTACATGTTTACTCTGAAAGGGAGGAGGAATATCGGCGAATTTCAGATAGAAGCTGATTCAGGAAGATATATATTATATACAGGACACAGTGTATAAAGAAACTGGAAATGAATGTGTCATGCAAATGATTAAGATCACCCGGAAATGCAATAAGGATATTCAGGGGGTTATAGAAGACGTGTGCAATGTCTGAGCATTTGGTGAAGGTCAGGAAATACTTTGTTGCTAAAGAGTAGTAGATGCACAGAACTGTCTTTCAGCTGAAGTACAGTAGGATGGAATACAGTCAACACATAAAAAAAATGCCCAACAGAACCTTCAAGTGTGGGAGAGACAAAATGAAGGTCGTAGGTATGGCAGAGTGTATGATTAATGGGGTGACTTACTAGATGGATTATATAATTAATCGCATAGCACAGTTGTGGTTGGAGAACCCCGTTTCTGCTTGAAGGAACAGCCGAGCAATAGGCTTGTCCCTCCTGCGACAGATGGGTTCATAGGATATTAACCTCTCTCTGTCAGTAATACAGTAGGTCCTGGTCTGGTAAGGTTATTCTACCCAGCGCTGGGCAACCAATGGGCATAGAGGCCAAGTCTCCCAGTTGTACACCTACGTTCTCCTGCCGGGAAGAGACAGTGAGAAGGAGATGCTGTACGGGGGCCTGAGAGAAGACAGGTGACTGTTACTGAGGAAAGGGACAGACTTGTGATGTGAAGGGTGGATGGGAGACAGAGATAACTTCACATAATTACAGGTTTAATGGAGTCAATTGCACATTAAGCTTTTCTACCTACTGGGCCCTTTCATTTACAATACCTCAAACGATAAGATGCAAAGTCATGAGATGAATGTGATGGCGTTCAACATGCAAGGGTGTCATTCTTGCCATGTATAGCGCTGACTGGGTACGCACAATTGTTTTGCAGGCCCCATAGAGCTTACAATTATGATTTTGGTGCCTGAGGCACCGGGAGATAAAGTGACTGCCCAATGTCACAAGGAGCTGAGATCGGGATTCATACCAGGTTCACCTGATTCCGACTCGGTGATCTCACACTCGGTGATCTCACACTCGGTGATCTCACACTCGGTGATCTCAGACTCCGCACCGTTACTCACTGCGCCGTTCCTTCAGTAACCCGCTGTGGTTAAGGAAGATGTTGTTGTTGCCTTTGAGCAAGCCTTTGTAGGCCCATATCACGGTTCTTCCCTCTCAGCTGCGTGCACGTTTTCTAGCACATACGGGACAATATATCACCACAGGGCGCTACGTTTTAGCACTTTTAGTTTATTGCAATGGGAGTTGCAGCGTGCTAAAGTGTTGCACGTTTGAGTGAATATGGGCCGCGGTGTGTTATGGAATAGCACTCCTTAGTAAAAATGGCCCATAATCCCTCAAAAAGATGTAAAAGTTCAAAAATTCAGGGACCTTGAATAGATAACATTTGGGCCTATATACCAAGCGTCACAAATGGCTCATTTTAAATTGTGCCTCGGTGCGCCTATGTGCTAACCTGACATGTCTCAAACTGCGCCATCAGGGTCAAAAAAGAGGGTTTCCTCCTTGGGGGCGCACAGACTCCCCGAGACACCCCTATGTTCATGGTACTGTATTTATTAAAAAACAATGTTTCTGGGCGCCCAAAAAGGGAGAAAGTGCTTCAAAATTTCAGCTGCCAAGTTTAACTCTGTTATTGCGGCAGTATTTATTAGCCAAAAAGGTATTTAACGCAGCAGGGGTGGTTCAGGATATAAGATAACAATGTATAGGGGGGGAGAGATGGGTGGGGGGAGAGATGGGTGGGGAGATGGGGAGGGGGGAGATGGGTGGGGGGGGGGATGGGGGGGGGGGGGGATGGGGGGGGGGGGGGGGGGG
>WSYH01001895.1:47349-102706 GCA_036426205.1 Ascaphus truei
ACAGATGGAATGACAGGGGGAGAGGAGTTCAATACTCCCCCAAACACAACTTATACAACACGTGGAGAAGATTCCATGTGCAGAAAAAAGGCGCACGCCTGGGATAGTGCCGATTTATTATGCAGAGAGAGAGAGAGACCACCAATTCAGCGCAGCGCTCTCTTATATTCCTCCCGAGACACTGCAGAGATATCGTGAAAACAGCCGGGGAAAACCTACAGTGGAATTAGTTTAACTTGAGCATACAAAGTACATTCATATTATTTGTGTTTTTGAGGTATTTTCAGTAATAGGGACTCCTCTTCGCTCCCCCCCCCCCCCTATCCTCCCTAGGGTTGCCAGGCGGCTTATCCAAAAATATGGACACAATGGTGAAAGGTTTGACGCACACGCACTTAAACATACACACCCCTTTCACAAACTCATGATGTTTCCTCTCACCTTGGCCCCACCCCCAGATCCTCACACTCCTCTGATTGGCTGCATTACCCAGCAGCAGCCATCGGATGGAGGAAGATGTTCCAGCCCCCGCTCGTGGAAATCCTGCGGCCCCCCAAGCTGTTTGGAAGAAGCTGGTGGGGAGCGCCGATTTTCACCATATGAAAGGAAGAGACATATATAATAGTGTAATATGTCCCAACACCTGTGGCAATATGTTTGGGGATCGCGATTAAGAACTCACATTTCTCCAGTTAAATACTTAATCGTCGATCCCCCAACATATTGCCACAGGTGTTTGGGACATATACATATTATATATGCTCTTCCTTTCATATGGTGAAAATCGCGCTCCCCACAAGCTTCTTTCAAACAGTCAAGAGAGGAGAAAACCGGATCTTCTCTAAGGCTGCGTCGATTAGAAGGACAAGCAGCGCTGAGGCGTTGCGGACGAGTCCGCGTGAGCCCCTGCATCCTCAATGAGGATGCCTTGAGAGGGGGGCTCACGCGAGAGCTCGCAGGCGTGCTCAGGCTTTGGAGTTTTCAGCGAGGTGCAGCTGTTTTTCAGCGCGCGGTCGGCTGAAAACATCCCAATCAGCCTCTTAGCAGCGTCACGTCACGGCGCCGTGACGTCGGCCGCCGTGCGACATTGAGTCAGTGCGGTGGCGATTGGCCCAGCGACGTCACTGCCCCGCCTCCAACCACCTCCCCCCGGCTCCCTTCGCGCAGTGGCTCGCCAGGCAAGTCCGTGCAATCGCGCTGACTGAAGCAGGCGAGCCTCAGCCGTTAGCGCGCCTCTCTCCCCCACACCTCTATGGCCCGGGCCTTTAAGGGGTTGAGCAGCGAATTTTACTATTATTAATTTTTGAGCACTGTTGAATCAATCACTATATTTATATTTATCACTATATTTTTATTTAGTTATCACACTTTCTTGAAGCGCCCCTACAATTTTGCTTTACACTTGGCCCCCCGCCTGTCGGTCACTATTCCAGAGAGCAGATACAGACCAGGGGTATCGGTCCACACCCTGGATACCGTCACATCGACAAAGAGGTAACGTACGTTACACCCATGAATACTTCCGACACCCAGAGAGGCAGTTACATCATGCAAGGTACTATACCGAACATACAACCAGAGACGTTACACAAGGCACGAGGAATACCATCCACACCCAGGGTGCGTTATACACAAACGCCCAGAGAGGTAATACGGATCAATACCCCGAAGTAATACATATACACATACAGCTCAAGGGTAGGTAATACCGGTATTACACATACACGCCCAGAGAGGGTAATACCGGCTATACACATACCACGCCCAGAGATGGAATACCGATATACACAACACCCCAAGAGGCGAGGGAAATAGAGACGGTTAATACCGGTATCTACACATTACACGACCCAGAGAGAGGTAATCCCGGTATACAAACACATGTCCAGAGAGGTAATACGGTATACACATACACCCCAGAGAGGTACTGGGATATCGGTATACATACATTACCACCCCCAGAGAGGTGAATTACCGGTCATACCACATTATACGCCCAGAGAGGTAATACCGGTATACACATACACACCCCAGAAGTAATACGGTTACACATCATCACAATTACACTACTCCAGAGATCGGTAATACGGTATACAAACCACGCCACGAGAGGGTATACCGTATACACATACACCCCGCAGAGAATCGGTAACCCAAGAGAGGTAATACCGGATTTACAAATACACGCCCAGGAGGACTGGTAATACCGCGTATACTAACCATACACACCCAAGAGGTAATACCGGATATACAATACGCACAGAGAGGGCTATACGGTATACAATACAAGCCCAGAGAGGCATATACCGATACTACAATACACCCCAGAGAGGTATACCGATCACATACACGCCCAGAGAGGTAATACGGTATACAACTACACTCCAGAGATGGACAGAAAAATATACAAAGAAAAAGCCACAGCAGAGGTTCATTATACACGGTATACACATACACGCCCAGAGAGGTAATACCGGGTATACATATACACCTCCCAGAGAGGTAATACCAGATATACACATACACGCCCGAGAGGTAAAATACCGGTATACCACATACACGCCAGAGAGGTAATAACGTATATACACATAAACGCTCCAAGAGAGGGTAATACCGGTATACACATACACGGCCCCAGAGAGTAATACCGGTATACACATACAAACCCAGAGAGGTTAATACGAGTATACACATACAGCCCAGAGAAGACGTATACCGGATACACATACACCCCAGAGAGGTAATACGGGTATACCATACACGCCAGAGAGGTAATACGGTATAACCCACACACCAGAGAGGTAATTACCGGTAGACACATACACCGCCAGAGAGGTAAAATACCAGGTATACACACAACACGCCCAGAGAGTAAGACATCACCCAGAGAGACGAACACACGGTATACACATACACGGCCATAGAGGTAATTCCGGCATACACACCGAGTAATACGGTATACACATACACACCAGAGAGATAGGTGTCATACCAGGCGTATGCACATACACGCCCAAGAGAGGTAATATCGGTATACACATACACACCCCAGAGGGGTAATACCAGTAACACCACACATGTACAGAGAGGTAATACCCGGTATACACATAACACGCCCAGAGAGGTAATACCGTTATTATACCACACATACATGCACATGGAGAGGTAATATCCGTATACACATACACGCCCAGAGAGGTAATACCGGTATACACATACTACGTCACAGCAGAGAGTGGTAATAACGGTATACACATACACGCCCAGAGATAGGAATACGGTATACACATACATCCCAGAGAGGTAATAACGGTATACACATACACGCCAGAGAGAGGTAATACCGGTATACACATACACGCCCAGAGAGTCGGTAATACCGGTATACACAACATGTCCAGTATTTACCTCTATTTTTCACTGGACCGGTTGTCCAAATACAAGAAAACCCGGTTCAATACCGGACACTGGGAACCCTACAGAACAATGTTGCCACAATCCATTTCAAATGGTTCCAAAAGTGTACATCAAATACTCTAAGCCATCCACACACAAAGGCGGTTCATGTTATCCGAAGACGTTTATTTCTGAAAACCTTGGATATATGTCGATAGCATCCCCATAGTCAGAGACTAAAAGATGAGACCACAACTATTCCCAAAGCTGATAATTGTGGTATTAGGTTTTCACACGTGGCTACGCTGTGCGCCATGATGCATGACGATTGCCGGTTGGGAACCATACGCGACCTCTGGCCCAGTTACTTGTATAATTGTATTATTTTACTAAATGACGTCGCGCAGTAAGAGTTAGGAGGACGAGACATAGAAAGGAAGGCCACTTTTTCTAACGTATTAGCCACTACAGGCAATAAAAACAAAAATTATGTATTAAGACGCCAAGTAGGAGAACATTGCAGGCTCCTGCTCCGAGAAGCTTCCAATATCATTTGGTGTGTAAACGTTGTGTTTAACGCCTATTATTTATCGGGCAAGTCACTAATGCCATGGGTATTTAAGGAGCGGTTTTCGGGGGGGGGGGGGCGCCGCCGAAACGGCAGCAGAAAGGATTCCAGCTGGAGGCGTCATGCATTGACAAGCCCCCCCAATATCTGCTGCTGCCGCCTCTCCTCCAGCAAAGAAGACGAGCTCAGCAGCCGGAAGCTGGCCGACACCTCAACGCCAAGACGCAGCCTGAACGCGCGCTAGACAGGTTCATCGTCACCCCTTAATTTGCCCCTCATCCGCCCTCATTGGTCACGCCGCCACAGCTGACGCGTCGCCGCTTGGGATCATGATCCTCGTGTATCCCCTGCTGCTGACGCGTCACAAGTGCGCAGCGAGGGGGGATGGGGAGGCCGGCAGGACATTCCTCGTACTGGTAAGTGCGCGCACGCGAGGCCCGGCGCCGTCGAAGCAGCGGGGGGGACACAGACCTAAGCGGTGATGTGAATTGAGGGAAAAGGGATTTTTACGATCTGTAAGAGTTAGGGTTGAATACGGTGTATGCAAATTAGAAGTTAGCCCCAAAGTTACTTATTACATGGTATATTCAATAAATTCCAATACCTGGAGATATTGCCAGGGTTCAATGGTTTTTTGTCAGTATGAAAAGGACCGTCCTAAGTGTCCATTTAACAGTGGCTGTGCCAATCTAATGTCTAGCCATTGGGAGGATAAATCCCTGTAAACAAAAACGCTGTTGATTTGTAACCACTACCATCGTTAGTTCAGGACGAGAACCATTACCTTAAGCCATCTGTTTGCATGGTTGCCTGATAAAGAACGTCAGTCGTTCAATAATAACATGTTATCTTCCATTGTTATGCCGAAATGGGCAGCCAAGTTCAAAGTTAAATATAATATTTAGTTAAGAGATTGCTTCATGTTACATTTTTCTATCAGGATTGAAAAAACGCTCATGTACTCAACAGCCCATGTATTAGATATCCCGCTTCAGCACAGGTTGGCTCAATCAGTGGACCGTCAACCAACTTGAGGACTGGTAGAGTGGTGGCTCAAATAAGCCACCTGTGCTTAAGCAAGGACCGAATCAGTGGCGATCAGTCAACCAAATGAGCCACTGATTGGAGTCACTGTGACTGAAGCGGGGATAGATTAAAACCTGACATGTGGGTGGCCCGTTGAGGACTGGAGTTGACCACCCCTGGTATAGAGTGTGAATTAGGTTAAGTGTGAGGTCGAACCTCTACCCCTTTTTTCGTGTGGGTGAAAAGCAGGTGGGTCCGAGCTGAACCCACATTAATGTCATTGCTTCGGGATGCTATGAGGATACTACTGAGAGAGGTGGTAACGTACAAACCACATACTGTATGTTTAAATCCACCTCATACCCGACGGGCCATAGGAAACCAGAACACAGTTTTCTATTGGTCCGAGATTTAATCCACCATTTGTTTCCCTGGAGGCAGGACGCGGTACCAGTGCTACCTTTACCCGGTAAGTTATCTCCGGGAATAGCCAACGTTGTTCAGGATGCCTGAAAGCCCCTGCTTCCTACCTATATTAAAAAGGAGGAGGTTGTAATGTCAGGGAAGGGATCTGCTAAAATGTAGATGGGTCTGTGCCTAATGGTGACTAGTCCACGAACTCAAGCCAAACTGAATTACTCTTTATATGTAAGCCCTTGCTCTTCATACCCGGAGGAAGATACTACTCATGCTTGCTATTCTGAGGCACTTGGGGCTCTTCACCACTGGGAGCTGGCGGTGGGATTCTGGGTTGTCCGGTGCAGCGCCTCCACCTGCAGGGCTCCCAAGGGTGTGGATAGGCCCTTACAGGAAACAGATAACAATAATACACGACAGTCGGGTATAAACACACAAACACTTATTAACGTAAAGAGACACAAGTACCCTGTCCCCAGTAGTAACACTGCCCCAACTGATACCAACCAGTGTGAGTGGTCCCCCTGATTTGGAAGTACATATGGTGGCTGTTGGACCAATACCCTGATGTCCTTTTCCCCAAATGTCAGGGGCCCACCCAAAAAGTTGTAGAGATGCTAGCTATCTTGTGGAGTGTTGGTTGCAGTTAGTGAGCTACCTGCCAAGACTCCAGTACTCGGTGCGGCCGATCCTTATGCGAACAGGGGGATCCGCTATCCAAGCGACGTCATCCGCCTCCACGGTGGGTGAATCCGGCGTGGAAAATAGCACCAGTGGAGAGTTTTTTACAAAGGAGATGGTTCGTACCAGACCACAGGGCCCGCAATCACAATGTGGCGTCCTCCATGTGTCCTGACATAGGCAGGTAAATGGGAAGCGTCCCTATCTTAAGTGGGCCTCTCCATGCAGACATGAGTAACTACAAGCTCACTGGAGTCAAGGCCTAGCTGGGGCCCACTAAGGGGGAATATACTAGGCCGAGTCTAGAGCCACGGTTGTTGAACACTACCTGCGGATCACCAGCTCCCTCTTCTGACTGCATGATCCCTTGAGTGCACCAAAAGTATTCTATTTTCACAGCTCCCTGCTCTGTCCAGGTTCCATGCGTACTGTAGTCCCTTTGCAGGAGCCGTTTTGGAGTAAATGGACGGCCGCTCTTATGCTCTGCGGGCATATGCAGGTAGTTAAACCAATATGGCCGCACGACCCTGAGGCCTACTTGCGCATGTGCGAACCGTCTGAGCAGCACACTGAGAGCACATAACATGGCCGCGCCTGGCATAGAGCTCCGGCAACGGATGCTCGCCCCTCTACATGACTCCCGCAATGCTGTCGGAGGTAAGGGGAAAGCCGAGGAAGCCCAAGGGGGGGGGATGGGCCACATACAGGTGCAGCGTTCAGTATTTTGAGAATCAGTGCCACATTTCATGTACAGCTGCGTTACTCCAGCGGCATGAACGCCTGCAAGTGCCCCAGGCACACGTTGTTATCGCGCGTGCTTTGTTTGATATTTCGGGGATGTGTTGTGCAATTAAAGGCAATGACAATTAATGAATGTAATGTGCTACTGTTGTCAATTTAGGTGTTAAAACACAGAACACCTAAATGCCATTTTCTGCATTACGCGATTCTTAAGGTGTTACGGTTTGGAAGCAATTACCGCGCGCCATGGACAGGGATATTTGAGGTATACACAAACGTGATTTGTTTAAAATAACGGCGCTGATCTGTATACAATGTAGAACAGATGTCATTGCCTTAACTACAAATTCAAGAAGAAATTCATACACAAATTGGCCATTGAATGGGGTGTGAGTTGTCCCCAGTAGTGTTTCGCTTCACATTAGTACAGTACGAAAGGGGGTATTGGGGCACTGTTTTTGAGCACACAGCTAAATGTTATAACACAGGTTGCCCCTGACCCGCGGAGCGGACCTTAAGATGCTGTACAAGTATGAAAGAAGTGGGCACTATGAAAAATCATGTTGACTGAAGATTCCGTTATTGCTTAAACAATCATTCCAACCGTTCATGATCCAGCTTGGGGGGGACCGTCATCAGGGCTGAAAAAACATAGCCAATTGGCTCCCTTAAGAAGCCCCCGGTGGGTGGCACACCCTCCCTTACGGTCAGCGGGGTCGTGCACAGCACCGATTCCCGCACGCCAATCTACCACATCGACGTCAATCCTCTGCCGTCAGTCATCAGCAGTCATCGCACTTCGGAATACTCGAGTTGAGTGTGTGGATTCCACAGTTCTATGGTGGCCATGGGGATGCTGGCAGTAAAACACAAACCAATGTAAAGGGCCAATTACCATAAATTCAGACGGGTGAAGTTCCAACGTCTTTGCAATCGCAAGAACTACAGGAACAGACTTTAGATCTTACCCACGGCCATTTAGATATTTTACACACGCGGGGTGTCGTTTTCTGCAGTTAAGGGTGCAGGCAGTGTGAAGAGTGGCCGGGGATCCATGTTCTGCCACTGGTATCACCTAGGAGCTGGATATCTTCGGTTGCCGCAATATTCTAATAAAAAAAGACTTGACACAATATATTTTAGCATAAAACTGCTATTTGCAATATGCACAAACGATTCAGAATAACCCTAGGTGAACAAGTTTGGCAATGCAAAAACATGGGGGGCCAGTGGAAAACAAAGGGGAAACATCCACCAACTAAAAGCAGATATAATGATTACATACATAAAACATTTAATTTACACTGTTAGTACTGAAGTGTAACGACGGAATGATGTTGTTCTTTAGCAGTGTAGGACTGGGACTTGTGATCATTCTGTTACGTATATCTTGCAGTTTGTCCTGGAGGAAGGCTGTTTATTTTTGTATTTCGATGGCATAATAAATCTTTCATTGGAAGCAATTCCAAATTGTACCCACCTCCACCTCCTTTCTACATTTGTTACCGTTTAGCCTGTTACTTAAAATAAGAAATAAATGGGAAGTGGGATAGAATGCACCAACACCCAAGATGGCCTAGGAGGGACAGCCGTTCTAATACGGCCATGGGTGTCACGTAGTACGGCAACATAGGAACTTCTCTGCTGAATCCTCGGGCCCTGGGAGACGTTATCACGTAATCTAAAAAATATATATGTTTCACTGGTATTTAAGAAATATGTTGCTTTATTTTCATATAGCGGATTTCTCCCAATAGCGCGTCCACTTACCAGTAAGCGACGGTACGCGCCACATAGAAATGTTGTTTTTTACAGACCAGGCCCCATGCCCTGCAGAGCTCACATAGTCTATGGTTGGTGCACTGAGGCACAGGGAGTGGATAATAAGTGCATGTCCAAGGCACCAGGATGCCGAACCGGGAATTGAAACTTGTTCCCTGATTCACACCCGCTTATCGTATCGGAGGACTCTTACTCGCTGAGGCGCTCATTCCTATTTACTTCTGTGCGGCTTGCACGCAGCCTTCTGCATATGCTTATTAAAGGACACAGGGGTATTGACAGGAGTCACAACTTGGATCGGCCCTGCTCCAATCACCAGGGAAACTTGGACTCATTTGTGACTCTGCGTGCGCCTCAATGCATCTACGAAGTTTGCACCAGTTTGTAACTCATTGAACGTAACGTGAGCGTCTGGAGTGCGGCTACGGGAGGGGTGTTAGGGACGGCGATGAGCGGCGATATTGAAAGGAATATCTGAGCTTTTAACTGTCACATTTTCCTCTTCTCTGTCTAAATGAAAATCCGTTGAACGCTTATGGAAACAAAAAAAGTGCTTGGCAGGTTTTTTTGCGATTTCGTTTTCTTTCCACTTCACTGTTACTACGTGTCGCGTAATGGTTGGAACTGCGTGCCGTTAAACACACACAATAAGAAGAGAAACAGACAGCAGGGAGCAGGAACTGATGCTGAATCAAAGAGTTGCGTTTGTCACGGTGGCAGACCGTTGCCGTAACCACACCGGTCAGGCCCAAGAAGTCTGATAAACACGGACAACGTGGGGAAGGACGCACGATCTGCTCTCTGCGGCCGCGCGTCTTTGTCCTGTACTTTGGGGCCGCTGCCAGCAACTCCAAATGTTCAGGTCATGATAGACAAAGACTTTCCTGTTTGGCTGGATGCAAGTGAGATGCGCCAGGGACCACGACCCCTTGAAACAATAAGCTTCTGGGACTGTTTGTGTAACCGCACACCCGGGCCACGGGGGGAGTTGGTGCAACACCAAGAATGTATAAACGGGGAGTTAAAGCTGAGACAAGCAATATGCCTACATGTGTGTTTTGTTCAATAACTCAGTTCGGTTATATGAGATCAATACGTGTAGCTTTAAATTTTTTTTAAAAAAAAACAATTAAGACATGTTGTAATGACTTCTAATGTAACCAAGCAATTTTGTTTCTCTTAGCTAACCGCATTACATAAGTCAAAAAAAACCCCCTTCCTCTTCGAAACAGCATGCACCTTTTAAGCCCTGCCCTCTTAGCAGGGAACCAACTTGAATATATGTGCCTAGCCTGGTTCACATGATTCTTCACAGAAACTTCTGTTCTGCAGGTAGGATCGAGGACCTAAAGAGCATTTATGGAACCCTGAGCGATCTTCAGCGATTAATACAGGAGGAGAAAGGATAAAAGAGCAACTTAGGCTAACCAAACTTGTCATGTGCAGATTTGTATTGATGACATATGTTAAATGGAAAAAAAAATCTTTTGTTTGTAAAACGACAGCTGAACTGAGGCTTTTAACACGTAAGTGTGCTTTGACTCAGGGGCGAGAACCAGCTCTCGCGGGGTGGGTCCTGGGGTCTGACGATAGCAGGACGGGGGGGTGACGGAACAGGGGACCGGGATTGTATATTGAAAAGTAAAAAACACTTTAAAACAACTCTCTGTGAATCAAATCACTTTCAATGACATTTTTGTCCCCATGGGGTCACTGAGTACAAATGAGGGGGTCATTTTAGATATGCCAAAAGTGGGGCGTTTCTTTGCACGGACTTCCCAATGCAGGTATATACAGATTCCTGCTAAATCCAAGCCCAAACCAAGGTCACTTCAGCGGGTAATTGAGAATAAGGCCCTTAGGACCAGAAATCTCTAACCATCTGTTAGGTTAAAGCAGGGGTCTCAAATCAGTCCTCAGGGCACAACCAACAGACCAGGTTTTTAGGATATCCCTGCTCTTCAGACAGGTGGGGCCGTCTTCTGAGACTGAGCCATGCTGATTTGAGCAAACTGTGCTGAAACAGGCACTTCCATAAAAAGTTCGCCTGTTGGGGGCCCCCCCTTGAGGACTGAGTTTGACCCTGGTGTGTAAAAGGTTACGTATTACAAGTAGTAGGTATAGTATACGCTATCCCAATAAGAGACTAAACGTTAACATTATACTCCGGTTTCTTAAAATAACACAGGTACATTCCGCGGCCGTGAGTGATAATGGTGAGTGTGAGACAATCTTTATACCTCCCAAAAACACCTATGTACACCATTCAACGGGAGCCCGAAATCGTGAACAAAAACTGAGATACACCCGAGACTCGGTTGTGACAGATCAATGCAGATCATTGTCCTTGTAATTATACAAGTAAATAAGATTTTAATCTGGTTTAGTGTTAGGACCTGAGATTTTATGTGGTCATGCCTTGAAATGTGATCGTGCTAGGCTTATAATGCTTTGGGCCACAGGTTAAAATTTAAATGACCCTTTTTTCAAGAAGATATATGTGTGGATTGTTGTTGTCATATTGGAAGTAGGGGGGGGGGGGTGATCGGGCTCCCTTTTGGTGTTGTTTGATTGTAGTTAGTTAGTGTAGTGCACGCTCAGTAGCACTCCCCTTTGGCCACATATTACATCATATAATATGGTTATATGGTAATGGTTTGGCGGTGTTATAGGAGCTCGAACGGGGTATTTGTTGGATTAAAACTCCTTTGCATACAACCACCGAGAAATTTAGGAAATTATACTAATTTAAAGCAGTTGCATATTACCAAGTACAATGTAGCATCCTTGCTCTCTAGCAAACCCCATATTTACACAGGTCTGGGTGGGGGGAGATGCCCCCTTAGGTACGATACAGTTATGATTAGAGGATGTTATTTGAAAAAGCTAACGCAATTGGGTAGTGTGCTAGTGGTTAAACATTACCCCCCCCTCCCCACAAATAATAAAAATGTCACCCTAGGTAGGAGGCAGGGGAAACTCTGAGCTGAAACTCGCCTTAATTTCAAACTCCCAGACCCTGCTTCCCGATTAAACCCGTATGATAGGGGTACAGATAGCAGCTCTGCAGGTTTAAATTCACAGAGCTGTGGGACCCCTAGGAAGCTGTCGAGGTGATACATCACAGCTTCCTATTGGCCAGAGGAATGTTGGAGTTTTCCCTCCCCGCTTCCCGTCAGTCCCTGGCTACCCCCCCCCTCACAATTACCCAAAATCTTCTATCTGTGATCTCGTGTCCCAAGGTATGTGCCCTCCTGCGCGTGTGCATATGCCCCGACTTGTGGTTCTTCTCACGCCCACCCCCACACCCGCAAAGGTGCGCCGACGCTGGCTTCTGTCCGTGCCGGAGATGGGTGGGGGGAGAGATGGGGAGGGGGGAGATGGGTGGGGGGAGAGATGGGTGGGGGGAGAGATGGGTGGGGGGAGAGATGGGGAGGGGGGAGATGGGTGGGGGGAGAGATGGGTGGGGGGAGAGATGGGTGGGGGGAGAGATGGGGAGGGGGGAGATGGGTGGGGGGACAGATGGAATGACAGGGGGAGAGGAGTTCATATACCTCCCCCAAACACAACTTTATACAACACGTGGAGAGATCCATGTGCAGAAAAAGGCGCACGCCTGGGATACGTGCCGATTTTATTATGCAGAGAGAGAGAGAGACCACCAATTCAGCGCAGCGCTCTCTTATATTCCTCCCGAGACACTGCAGAGATATCTGTGAACACAGCCGGAAAACCTACAGTAGGAATTAGTTTAACTTGAGCATACAAAGTACATTCATATAATTTGTGTTTTTGGAGGTATTTCAGTCAATAGGACTCCTCTCTCGCTCCCCCCCCCCCCCTATCCTCCCTAGGGTTGCCAGGCGGCTTATCCAAAAATACTGGACACAATGGTGAAAGGTGTGACGCACACGCACTTAAAACATACACACCCCTTTCACAACTCCATGATGTTTCCTCTTCACCTTGGCCCCACCCCCAAGCTCCTCACACCTCCTCCTGATTGGCTGCATTACCCAGCAGCAGCCAATCAGGATGGAGGAAGCTGTCCAGCCCCCTGCTCGTGGAAATCCTGCGGCCCCCCAAGCCTGTTTGGAAGAAGCTTGTGGGGAGCGCAGATTTTCACCATATGAAAGGAAGAGAATATATAATAGTGTAATATGTCCAAACACCTGTGGCAATATGTATGGGGATCGAGATTAAGAACTCACATTCTCCCAGTTAAAATACTTAATCTCGATCCCCATACATATTGCCACAGGTGTTTGGACATATTCTGTGAGTAACATGTGTTGGTGGGTCTTGTGCGTAACATTGTGAGGCTGTGTGTCAGTGTGAGGTACAGTAACTGGTACTGTGTGTCTCTGAGTAAAGAGTAGTGGTACTGTGGTATGTCTGAGTAAATAGTGAGTGGTGTGTTGTCGTAGTAAAAGTACGTAGTGGACTGTGTGTATGGGAGTACATAGTGGTGCTGTGTGTCTGATAAGAGAAAGAGTATGTGGTACTGGTGTATGTGAGTCAATTAGTGGTGCGTGTGTGTCTCTGAGTAAAGAGTAGTGGTATTCCGGTGTGTATGTGCGTACACCTTACTGGTACTGATCCGTGTGTCTTGAGTAAAAGAGTAGTGGTACTGTTTGTAATGTGAGTACATTAGTGTGGTGCTGTGTGTCTCGGTAAAGAGTAAGTGGTTACTGTGTGTATGTAGGTAAATTAGTGGTGCTGTGTGCTCTGATGAGTAAAAGAGTAGTGGTTACTGTGTACTGTGCATTGAATGCTGCATATGGATCCGTTGGCTCTTTACTGGAAACAGGAAACAAATTGTGTTTTTCCTTTGTGAGTCTACTTGGTAGTCTGCCCTGGAGGCTTCGTTGTCCCCTTTGGAGATATAAATAATAATGACAGTACTTCTCACACTTGTTAGAGTTTAGCAAAGAGTCAAACTTAAAAGGCCGTCGTGTGGCATTTAAAAAAAAAAACATGCAGCCTTTGGTGGTACCCTTTTTATTAAAAACTAAGTACCTACTGCAGACCCTATTGCGTTCTCCCTGTAATCGGTCGGCAAACGATCCTGCTTTCCCTGGGTCACATATGGCCCAGGCATTTCAATCACATCCTGCAGTCATGTACTCCAGCGACTTACATGTAATCTTGTAACATCTGCCTAATGTTACACGTTTGTTACAGCTCCAATTTGTGGGGACATTGGCAACAAATGATCACAACAGGAAGTGTACTAAAGATCTTGCCACTGCTGGGGAGTGTGACATAACCTGCTAGTAATCAAAGCGTGCTTTTAAAAAACTTTTCATTAAAAATGGATTAAAGCAAGTTTTGATATTTTTTTTAAAATGCAGTCAGAATTATTATCTAATACCAGAGAGCTATGTTAAAAAGCAAAACAAATAACTCAATTTGTTATTTAAACCCACGACGTACTTAGGACATTGAATGGATGCTCACTAAGTACTCGGTTCTCTATATTCTGGCTTTGCCCATGAAATGTCTGTGTACTGTACTGATGTAATACTCGTTTTTTAATGAAACATGTAATCTTATAACTCTCAGGACCCAGGACATACTTGTAAAACGAGAGGTACTCCCATGTAGTTACTTCCTGCGTTCCATTTTTTATAAATCATCTACATTTTTTGATGTCCTTAAATGTACAGGAACAATTTTTTCTTTTCATCCTCACCTTTCGTGTTGATTTCTCAGCTATTACCGTGAAGCTTCAGAAGCTGGCCCTTAATAGGATGACGATTAGTACACTCATTGGTGTTTTGTTTTTTTAGCGGTGTTAAGCAAAGTAATAAGATGATTAGGGTCTGGTGGTCATTTTATGCTTAATAAAGAATATCCTAATTAAGGTGATATGCGAACTCCAATACCAGCACTGGCCTACTATGCAAAGCCCAAATGTTTCTGGACAACCAGTCTACAAGCGTGTCAGGTAAATATTTAACCTAAACACCGCTGGGGCTTGTATTGTCTAGAGACACATTATAATGTATTTAACATATTGTGGTTTGCGATGGAATCGGGGTGTTTGGGTGTGAGGCAACTTGATTGGTTTGGAGGAGGGGTTTGTGCTGGCACGTGAGCTATATATTGCTCTGACCCAGGCAGGGGAATCACTTACTAATAAAGCAGGGAGAATGGGTTAGCTTAACGCCATCGTTAGTATGTAATTGATTATCTGATACTTTTTGTTTGTTAGGGTGTGTCTTGATCACATTTATTGTTGCAAAATTATGGGGAGGGTTTGGTTGTATCATCAGAGCAAGTCTCCGGGGGGTGGGGGGGGCAGGTAACCCGTGGTGGGTGGGGGGGGTAGGATTGGTGATTGGTGTGGGTTCGGTATGGTAGTCTTGGATGAGTATTGTAGGATGAGGTGTGCGGAGTTGGAGATAGTGAGTGTTGGATCGCAGTAGATGGTAGATGAGGTGTGGTGGTGCGATGGTGGATGAGTTGGTCGGCGGAGTGGGATGGTCTGGGATGGATAAGTTAAGGTGAGTGTTGTGTGGGTGGTATTGGTACGAGAGATGATTGGGTCGGTATTGGTGGATGATGTTGTTGGTGGAGGTGCGAGTATTGGTAGGATGAGGTGGTTGGTGGGGTGCGATGTAGTTTGGGTAGGATGAGGTGGGGTTGGTGGGGTGCGAAGTATGTATGGTAGGTGAGGTGGTTGTGGGTGGTAGTGGAGTATTCTGGTAGGAGAGTTGTGTGGGTGTAAGGTGGGGTGCGAGTTGTAGGTGCTGGGTGAGCGAATTGAGGATGGTGGTTGGTGGGGTGCGACGTATTTGGTAGGATGTAGGGTGGTTGGTGGGGTGCGAGTATGGTAGGATGGGTGGTTGGTGGCGTGCGAGTATGGTTAGGTATTGAGCTGGTTTGTGTGGGTGCGAGTATTGGTAGGATAGAGGGTTGTGGGCGTTGCGAGTATTGTTAGGATGAGCTGTGGTGGGGTGTTATTTAGGATGTTGGGTGCGAGTTGGTGATGAGGTGCTTGGTGGGTGTCGAGTATTGGTAGGACTAGGTGGTTGGTAGGGGTGCTGAGGTCACATTGGTAGGGATGAGGTGGTTGGTGGGGCGCGAGTAAGGTAGGATGAGTGTGGTATGGGTGCTGGTGTGGTAGCGAGTACTGGTGTGGGGATGAGTATTGGAGAGCTGGGTTGGTGGGGGTGCGAGTATGGTGGGTGGGAGATGCTGTGGTGTGGCGGTCTGAGTGGGAGGGTGTGAGTGGTGGGCAGTCTTGGTAGGGTAGCTGGTTGGGTGCGAGGATGGTGTGTGAGCGTGCTTGGTGGGTCAGATTGTAGTGAGCTGGTTTGGAGTGGGTGCGAGTAATGGTGGGTGGGATGAGGTGCTTTTGGTGGGGTGCGAGTATTGGTAGGATGAGCAGGTTGGTGGGGTGCGAGTATTGGTAGGATGAGCTGGTTGGTGGGGTGCGAGTAATGGTGGGTGGGATGAGGTGCTTGGTGAGGTGCGAGTATTGGTAGGATGAGCAGGTTGGTGGGGTGCGAGTATTGGTAGGATGAGGTGCTTGGTGAGGTGCGAGTATTGGTAGGATGAGTAGGTTGGTGCGGTGTGAGTAATGTGGGTGGGATGAGGTGCTTGGTGGGATGCGAGTATTGGTGGGATGAGCAGGTTGGTGGGGTGTGAGTAATGGTGGGTGGGATGAGGTGGTTGGTGGGATGCGAGTATTGGTAGGATGAGCTGGTTGGTGGGGTGCGAGTATGGTGGGTGGGATGAGGTCGTGGTGGGGTGCGAGTATTGGTAGTGATGAGCTGGTTGGTGGGGGTGGCGAGTATTGTAGTTACGGATGAAAGGTGCTTGGTGGGTGCGAGTATTGGTAGGATGAGCTGGTTGGGTGGGGTGCGTAGATTGTAGGATGAGGTGGTTGGTGGGGTGGCGGATTGGTAGGATGAGCTGGTTGGTATTGGTAGGATGAGGTGGTTGGTGGGGTGCGAGTATTTGTAGGATTAGGTGGTTGGTGGGGTGCGAGTATTGGTAGGATGAGCTGGTTGGTGGGGTGCGAGTATTGGTAGGATGAGGTGGTTGTTGGGGTGCGAGTAATGGTAGGATGAGCTGGTTGGTGGGGTGCGAGTATTGGTAGGATGAGGTGGTTGGTGGGGTGCGAGTATTTGTAGGATTAGGTGGTTGGTGGGGTGTGAGTAATGGTAGGATGAGCTGGTTGGTGGGGTGCGAGTATTGGTAGGATGAGCTGGTTGGTGGGGTGCGAGTATTGTAGGATGAGGTGGTTGGTGGGGTGCGAGTATTTGTAGGATTAGGTGGTTGGTGGGGTGCGAGTATTGGTAGGATGAGGTGGTTGGTGGGGTGCGAGTAATGGTGGGTGGGATGAGGTGCTTGGTGGGGTGCGAGTATTGGTAGGAGGATGAGCTGGTTGGTGGGGTGCGAGTATTGGTAGGATGGAGTGGTTGGTGAGGTGCGAGTATGGTAGGATGAGCAGGGTGGTTGGGGTGCGAGTATGGTAGGATGAGCTGGTTGGTGGGGTGGCGAGTAATGGTGGTGGGATGAGGTGCATTGGGGGGGTGTGAGTAATGGTTAGGATGAGCTGGTTGGTGAGGTGCGAGTATGGTAGGATGAGTTGGTTGTGGGGGGTGCGAACCTGACGAAGCATTATTGCGAAATCTAGTTGTTCCTGCTGGAAGCCCATTGATGACGGACCAGCCAGCCTGCTGACATCCGGTGAGACCTCCTCTTTCCGGTTCCCGCCGTCGGACGCGACCACGGGAGCTGTACGGTGGTGAGAGGAATATCACGTGGACGTATCAGGCTGATGCTGGGCTGTTTTAAAGCTGTACCGTGAGTGTTATTTGACTTGTGTTTTCTGTATCTAATAAATTTTATTTGGCTCACATCACCGAGTTCGGCCCTTTTCTTCCTATTTGGGCCCCCGGGAGAGAAGCAACTCACGTACTGCCCCCACTAGGAGGGTGAGAAAGTTATTGTTTTTAAGCCAGCATTCGTGAAGGAAAGACTTGCCAAAACATTCAACTCTGACTACCAGCCCCATTATCCCTTTTTACCTCAGACCAACAACAGTGCTATATAAACACACCCTGTTAGTCATCCACATATAGCACATATTCTGCTTCTGTTCACAAAAAATAAAAAAAACAACAATTCCATTTAATTTTTATTTAAGGATTTTATTAAGGATTTCTAATCTATTTTAGATATTTATACATTTATAATTTTTTACTTTAATTACAGGTTCTTTAATTCCAAATAGTTTTAGCTTTTTTAAAAATAATTTTCATAACATTTTTAATTCCAAGTTCTTTTGGCTGTATTGTACCGTTCGATTACTAAAAACACTAATACCGTGTTCCATCTCTTCCTATCATCTTTATCTCTACGTTCGAGCAAAATCCCGTGCGCTGAACCACCCTCCACCTTTCCATTGGTAAGATGAGATGGTTGGTGGGGTGCGTAGTAATGGTGGGTGGATGAGGTGCTTGGTGTGGTCGAGTATGGTTAGGATGAGTGGTTGGGGGGTGGATAGTAGATGAGCTGGTTGGTGGGGTGACGAGTATTGGTGATGAGCGGTTGGTGGGGTGCGAGTAATGGTGGGATGAGGGTGCTTGGTGGGAGACAGAGAGACAATAAAAGTTAGAAAAAATAAAGTCTCTCCAATTATAGCTATATATCAGAACACTTTCAGCACTTTCTGCTGGATCACCACATACTGTATTTACATTCTTTGTCTCTATCTCACACACCGCAAAATAATCATAATAATAATTAAAAAAGTTGTCACTTAATCTGCCACAAGGACTATCTCTGGCAGCATCAGGAGTTAATAAATGGACATACATCTGCTCTCCCAAGCTTATAACTCCACTTTCCCTCATGGGAGGGATTACATTGTAAAGATGGATCGCATGTCTGTGATAGAGAGCCTGTGTTATTTCAGGTTTAAGATACTTTGATCTCAAGAAATTACAGTATCGTATAAACCTTTCCCCGGCCACTAGAACAAAACACACCCTCCATCACCACTTCCCAAAACCACCCTCCCATCGTACACTTCCCAAACACAATCCAACGCCACCAGTCCCGTAACACGTCCCAAACACAACGGCACCCACCCATCGTACAACGGTCCCAAACACAACCGTCCCAGTCGGTATCACGGCTTCCCAACACCACACCTCCACCACTACAACTGGTCCCCAAACAACCCGTCCCATTGCACCATAAACCGAATTGGGGGGCACCAAACACGTGTCACCACAACGGCCCAAGCATCCAAGCTGGACACACTATTCCCAAACACAACGCCATCGCAGCCCCTACTACCCCGCTTCGCACACTGAAAACACACCCTCAGTCACACGTTCCCAAACAATCACCCCCCAGCATATCGCGGCCCAAAAACACCCGCCCCTAGCACACTTGGGCCCAAACAAACCCGCTCCATCTTACACTTTCCCAACCCATCCTCGCATCTGACACTGTTCCCCAACACACTACTAACGCGCCCTCCCAGCCTACACTTTCCCAAACCGACATCCCTCCCGATCTTACACTTTCCTCCCGAAAACACACTGTACAGGGGACTTAACCTGCTCAGAAACTTGCCTAATCCAGCAGTTGTGCTGGTTATTGACCACACCTTGGCTATTAGAGGTGTTAGAAAAGCCGCCTCTAGCAGGAAGTGAGACTCCTTAGACACACCTGTAGATGAACAAGGACTACAGACGTCTTGAGCCTGCCGAAGAGACGACTGCCTACAGCATCGCCCCAGCAAGGACACATTGGGAAAGTACTTATAACGGTTGAGAACAAAAGAAGCCTTCCCCTACAAGGAGACAGATAAAGACTTCCTATTCATAGAATTTTTGTAATATCTGCACATATCAAGATAGTTTGGGGGCTGGGACATGCTAATCTAAAGGCTAGTGTGACGCATAGGGTTTAACTAGAAAACTCCCAAGTGACCGAAGCTTTGTTTGACCCCTTATTTGCATTACGTTTTGGATGTTTTCTTGTGTTAAAGACAGGGCATAGACGTAATTATTCATTTCAACCTTAAAACAGACTCCATTGCATACCTCTGCACATGTCCTCTTACACACACCCTCCCATCTTACACTTTCCCAAACACACCCTCTCATCTTACACATTACCAAACACACCCTCCCCATCTTACACTTTCCTCAAACACACCCTCCCATCTTACACTTTCCTCAAACACACCCTCCCCATCTTACACTTTCCCCAAACACACCCTCCCATCTTACCGTTCCCAAACACACCCTCCCATCTTACTTTTCCCCCAAACCACATAGGTACCCACCATCTTACACTTCCCAAACACACCCTCCCGATCTTAAACACTTTCCTAACACACCCTCCATCTTACACTTTCCCCAACACACCTCCCATCTTACACTTTCCCAACACCACACCTCCCATCTCCACTTTCCACAACCTGTTTTTCCCCAAACATACCCTCCACCTATTATTACACTTTCCCCAAACACACCCTCCCATCTTACACTTTCCCAAACACACCCTCCCCCATCGTACAACACTTTTCCCCTAAACACAAACCTCCCAGCTTTACAACTATCCCTAACACACCCTCCCCTCTTACACTTTCCAAACCCACCCTCTCCAATCTTACACTTCCCAAACACACCCCCGCCCCTCTTACACTTTCCCCACACACACCCTCCCCATCTTAATACGTTCCCAAACACCCTCCCATCCTACACTTTCCCCAAACACACCCTCCCATCTTACACTTTCCCCAAACACACCTCCCATCTACACTTTCCCAAAACACACCCTCTCCCCTCCCCCATCTTACACTTCCCCCAACAACAACCCCTCCCATCTTACACTTTCCCAAACACAAAACAACCTCACCCTCTGAACATTTCCAAACACAACGCACCCCCCCATCTTAACTTTCCCAAACAACCACCCTCCCATCTTCACTTTCCCATAACACACCCTCCCCATCTTACCTTTCCGAAACATCACTCTCCCCTCTTAACACTTTCCCCAAACACACCCCCTCCATCTTACACTTTCCCCACACACTCTCCCATTCTTTACACTTTCCCCAACAGACCCTCCATCTTACCTTTCCAAACACACTCTCCCCCATCTTACACTTTTCCCAAACAGCAACCCTCCCATCTTACAACTTTCCCCCAAACACAACTCTCTCCCATCTACACTTCCCCAATACACACCCTCCCATCTTACACTTTCCCCAAACACACTCTCCCATCTTACACTTTCCCAAACACAAACCCTCCATCTTACACTGTCCCAAACAGACCCTCCCATCTTACACTTTCCCCAAACACACTCTCCCATCTTACACTTTCCCAAACCACCCTCCCATCTACACTTTCCCCAAACACCCTCT
This sequence comes from Ascaphus truei, assembly GCA_036426205.1. Taxonomy (NCBI): domain Eukaryota; kingdom Metazoa; phylum Chordata; class Amphibia; order Anura; family Ascaphidae; genus Ascaphus; species Ascaphus truei. The sequence goes on from WSYH01001895.1 coordinate 68,367, forward strand.
CCCATCTTACACTTTCCCAACACACAACACACCTTCCCATCTTACACTTTCCCAAACACACCCTCCCATCTTACACTTTACCAAACACACCCCTACACTTCCCCCATCTTACACTTTCCCCAAATACACCCTCCCATCTTACACTTTACCAAACACACCTTCCCATCTTACACTTTCCCCAAACACACCCTCCCATCTTACACTTGTGTGAGAGGGTGAAGGGAGGGGTGGGTGAGAGAGGATGAAGGAGGGGGGGTTAAGATAGGGATGAAGGGGGGTTGTGTGAGAGAGGGTGATAACACTATTATATATGCTCTTCCTTTCATTGGTGAAAATCTGCGCTCCCCACAAGCTTCTTCCAAACAGTCAAGAGAGGAGAAACCGGATCTTCTCCTAAGGCTGCGTCGATAGAAGGACAAGCAGCGCTGAGGCGTGCGGACGCTCCGCGCTGAGCCCCTGCATCCTCAATGAGGATGCCTTGAGGGGGGCTCACGCGAGCGTCGCAGGCGTGCTCAGGCTTTGGAGTTTTCAGCCGAGTGCCAACTGTTTTTCAGCGCGCTGTCGGCTGAAAACATCCAATCAGCCTTCACAAGCGTCACGTCTACGGCGCCGTGACGTCGGCGCCGTGCACATTGACGTCAGTGCGTCGCGGGCGATGGCCCAGCGACGTCACTGCCCCCGCCTCCAACCACCTCCCCCCGCTCCCTTCGCGCACGCTGGCTCGCCAGCAAGTCCGTGCAATCGTCGCTGACTAACAGCGACCTCAGCCGTTACGCTCTCTCTCCTCCCCCCACCTTCTTGGGCCCGGGCCTTATAGGGTTGAGCAGCGAATTTTACTATTATTATTTTTGAGCACTGTGAGTATCAATCCATATATTTATATTTATCACTATATTTTATATATTTAGTTATCACACTACACCTTTCTTGAAGCGCCCACTCACAATTTTTGCTTTACACTTGGCCCCCCAAGCCTGTCGGTCACCATATTCCAGAGAGTAAAATTACCTTGTAAAGAGGGTGAAGGGAGGAGGGGGGTGAGAGAGGATGAAGGGAGAGGTTGAGAGAGGATGAATGGAGGGGGATGATAGGATGAAGGGAGGGGGGCTGAGAGAGGATGAAGGGAGGGGGTGTGAGAGAGGATGACGGGAGGGAGGGTGAGAGGATGAAGGGAGGGTGGGTGAGAGGTTGAAGGGAGGGGTTGTGAGAGGATGAGGGGAGGGGGTGTGAGGACGAGGGGCGTGGGAGGGTGAGAGAATAAGGGGGGAGAGAGAGGATGAGGAGGGGTGCAACAATCTTGGAATTTGTGGGCGGAGCATTAAGATTAGTATTGCTCGCCATGTACAGTATGACTGCAGGTCAGTTATTTATAAATGATCTGACCATTACGTTATTTGTTCTAAATTTCACTCCAATCATGCACCAATTTGCACCATTTCCTAAAAAAAATCCTCGGAAGGGCGCTCCCTCCCAAGACCCCTCCCCAGATTTTTTACGAAATAGAATATAAATTGGTGCAAATTGGTGAATACTTGGAGTGAAATTTAGAAAAAATTACATAACAGTCAGGTCATTTATAAATAATATTCTTCCCCCCCAACGATTCTCACGCGTCGCACCTTTCACCATTGTGTCCAGTATTTTTGGACAAGCCAACTGGCAACCCTTGTAACTATGTCCAGAGAGGTAATCTCGGTATACACGTACACACCAAGGGAGGTAATACGGGTATACACTTACACACCCAGAGAGGTAATACTGGTATACACGTACAGACCCAGAGAGGTAATACCGGTATACACGTACACACCCAGAGAGGTAATACCGGTATACACATACACGCAGAGAGGTAATACCGGTATACACATAGACGCCCAGAGAGGTAATACCAGTATACACATAGACGCCCAGAGAGGTAATACCAGTATACACATAGACGCCCAGAGAGGTAATACCGGTATACACGTACACACCCAGAGAGGTAATACCGGTATACACATACACACCCAGAGAGATAATACCGGTATACACATACACGCCCAGAGAGGTAATACCGGTATACACATACACGCCCAGAGAGGTAATACCGGTATACACATACACGCCCAGAGAGGTAATACCGGTATACACATACACTCCCAGAGAGGTAATACCGGTATACACATACACGCACAGAGAGGTAATACCGGTATACACATACACCCCCAGAGAGGTAATACCGATATACACATACACGCACAGAGAGGTAATACCGGTATACACATACACGCCCAGAGAGGTAATACCGGTATACACATACACGCCCAGAGAGGTAATACCGGTATACACATACACGCCCAGAGAGGTAATACCGGTATACACATACATGTCCAGTATTACCTCTCATTTTTCACTGGACCGGTTGTCCAAATACAAGACAACCCGGTTCAATACCGGACACCTGGTAACCCTACAGAACAATGTTGCAAATCCATTTCACATGGTTCCCAAAGTGTTACATCAATACTCTAAGCCATCCCACATCAAAGGCTGTCATGTTATCCGAAGACGCTTTTTATTTCTGAAAACCTTGGATTAGTAGCATCAGCCTCCCCATAGTCAGAGACTAAAAGCAATCTGAGACCACACTATTCCCAAGCTGATAATTGTGGTTATTAGGTTATTTCCCACGTGGCTACGCTGTGCGCCATGATCTATTGCCGGTTTGGGAAACCACACGCTGACCTCTGGCCCAGTTACTTGTTAAATGTTATTATACTAATTGACGTCGCAGTAAGTAGTTAGGAGGAAGAGACATAGAAAGGAAGGCCACTTTTTCTAACGATAATAGCACTACTGGCAATAAAAACAAAATCTTATATACGACGCAGTACGGAGAACTTGCAGAGCCCCTGCTCCGAGAAGCTTCAATATCATTTTGGTGTTAACGGTGTTTAACGCCTATTTTATTTATCGGCCTAGTCACTAATGCCATGCGGTCTTTAAGGAGCCGGTTTTCGGGGGGGGGGGGGCGCCGCCAAAACGGCAGCAGACAGGATTCCAGCTGGAGCTGTCATGCATTTGCACAGCCCCCCCCCAATCTGCTGCTGCCGCCTCTCCTCCCGCAAAGAAGACGAGCTCAGCAGCCGGAGCTGGCCGCAACCTCCCCAGCACGCGCAGCCTGAAACGGCGCTCTAGACAGTTTCCATCCTCCCCCTTGCCCCCTCCTCCGCCCCCTCATTGGCTCCCTGCCGCACCACGTGACGCGTCGCCGCTTGGGATCATGATCCTCGTGTATCCCCTGCTGGCTGACGCGTCACAGTGCGCAGCGAGGGGGGACTGGGGCCGGCTCGGGAGGATCTCCTGTCTGGTAAGTGACGCGCACGCGGCCGCGCGCCGTCGGAAGCAGCGGGACCCAGACCTAAGCGGTGAAAAGGGGATTTTTACGATATGTAAGAGTTATTGTTAATACGGTGTATGCAAATTAGCAGTTATCCCCAAATTACTTATTTACATGGTATTCACTAAATTCCAATACCTGGAGATATTGCCAGGGTTCAATGGTGTCTAGTATTGAAACGGACTGTCCTATAGTGTCCATTTAACAGTGGCTGTGCCAATCTAATGTCAGCCATTGGGAGGAAATCCCTGTAACAAACAGCTGTGATGTAACCACTACCATCGTTATTTCAGACGAGAACCATTTCCTTAAACGCCATCTGTTGCATGGTTTGCCTGGATAAAGAACGTCAGTCTGTTCCAATAATAACATGTTATCTTCCATTGTTATGCCGAAATGGGCAGCCCAGTTCCAAGTTAAAATAATATTTAGTTTAAGAGATGACTTCATGTTACATTTTCTATCAGGATCTGAACAACTCCAGTACTCAACAGCCCAGGTATTAGGGATATCCCTGCTTCAGCACAGGTGGCTCAATCAGTGGATCCGTCAACAACTTGAGGACTGTAGATGGTGGCTCAATAAGCCACCTGTGCTTAAGCAAGGACCGAATCAGTGGCTCAGTCAACAAATGAGCCACTGATTGAGTCACCTGTGCTGAAGCAGGGATATCATTAAAACCTGACCTGTTGGTGGCCCTTGAGGACTGGAGTTGGCCACCCCTGGTATAGAGTGAGACTTAGGTTAAGGTGCAGGCCTCAACCTTCTACCCCTTTTTTCTGGTGGGTGAAAAGCAGTGGGTTCCTGGAGCTGAACCCCATTAATTTCAGCTTCGGGATGCATGAGATACATACTGAGAGAGGTGGTACCAGTACAACCACATACTGTATTTAAATCCACCTCATCCCGCGGGCCCATAGGAAACCAGAACACCGTTTTCTATTGGTCCGGAGATTTAATCCACCATTTTGTTTCCCCTGGAGGAGGACGGTACCAGTGCTACCTTACCCGGTAAGTATCTCGGGAACCAACGTGTCAGGATGCTGAAAGACCCCCTGCTTCCTACCTATATTAAAAAGGAGGAGGTTAAGCAGGAAGGGACTGATAAAATGTAGATGGGTCTGTGCTTAATGGTACTAGTCCACATAACCAGCCAAAAATCTATCTTTGTATATGTAGCCCTTGCTCTCTCATACCCGGGAAGATACTACCAATGCTGCTATTACCTGAGGCCTGAGCCTTCACCACTGGGAGCCTGGGGTGATTCTGGTTTGTCTCGGTGCAGCGCCTCCACCTGCAAGGGATCCCAAGGTGGTGGGATAGGCCCCTTACAGGAACAATAACAATAATACACACAGTCGGGTATATAACAACAACCTTTACTGAACACAGACCACAGTACCCTGTCCCCCATAGTATAACAATGCCCCAACCTGATACCACCAGTGAGTGTCCCCCAAAGTACATATGGTGCTTGGCACCAATACCCTGATGTCCTTTTCCCCCAATGTCAGGGCCCACCCAAAAGTGTAGGAGATAGCGCTATCCTGTGGAGTGTTGGTGCAGTTAGTTGAGCTACCTGCCAAGTACTCCAGTACTCGGTGCGGCCGACTTAGCAACAGGGATCCGCCAATCCAGCGACGTCATCCGCCTCCACGTGGGGTGAATTCCGGCGTGGATAATAGCACCATGGAGAGTCTCTTACAAAGGAGATGGTCTGGTCCCAGACCACAGGCCGCAATCACCATGTGGCGTCCTCACTGTGTCCCTGACACTAGGCAGTACAATGGGGAAGCGTCCCTATCTAAGTGGCCTTCCCTGCAGTAACTACAAGCTACTGTGAGTCAAGGCCTAGCTGGGGCCTAAGGGGGAATATACTAGGCCGAGTCTCAGAGCCACGGTTTCTGAGACACTACCTGCTGGATCCAGCTCCCTCTTCTGACTGTCATGATCCCTCTGAGTGCACCAAAAGTATCTAATTCCAGCTCCCTGCCTCTGTTCCTAAGGTTCATGGTACTTGTAGTCCCTTGCGGAGCCGTTTGGAGTAATGGACGCCGCTCTATTGCTCTGCGCATATGCAAGGTAAACCAATATGGCCGCCGCAACCCTTGAGGCCTACTGCGCATGTGCGAACCGTCTGAGCATGCACCTGGAGCACAAACATGGCCGCCGCCTGCATAGGAGCTCCGGCAACCGGATCGCCCCTCTACCTGCTCCCGCAATGCTGTCGGAGGTAAGGGGAAAGCCGAGGGAAGCCCAAGGGGGGACTGGGCCACATACAGATGCAGCGGTCATTATTTTGAGAAATCACGTGCCAATTTCATGTACGCTGCTGTACTCCACGCGGCATGAACGCCGCCAATTGCCCCAGGCACACGTGTTTATCGCGGTTGCTTTGTTTGAATTTCAGGGATTGTGTGCAATTAAAGGCAATGAAATTAATGAATTGTAATGTGCTACTGTGTCAATTTCAGGTGTTTAAAAACCAGAACACTAAAATGCCATTTTCTGCATTCGCGTCTTAAGGTGTTACGGTTGGAAGCAATCCCGCGCCATGACATGGGTATTCTGAGGTATACACAACGTGATTTGTTAAAATAACGGCCGCTGCATCTGTATACAATGTAACAATGTCATTGGCTTCCTTAAACAAATTCAGAAGAAATTCATTACAAATGGCCTCTGAATGGGGTTGAGTGTGTCCCAGTGTTTTCGTTCCCATTAGTTACATAGAAAGGGTATTGGGGCACTCCTGTATTTTTGAGCACACTAGTAAACAATGTTATAAACACAGGTGCCCCTGACCCCGGAGCGGACCTTAAGATGTACAAGTAGAAAGGAAGTGGGCACTCTGAAAATCATTGCTGAAGATTTCATTATTGCGTTATAACATCATTCCAACGCGTTCTGATCCCAGCTGGGACCGTCATCAGGGCTGAAAAAACATAGCCACTTGGCGTCCCTTAAGAACCCCCGGGGTGGCACACCCTCCCCTTACGGTCAGCGGGAGCTGCAAGCACCGATTCCCGCATCGCCATCACCACATCGACGTCACACCTCTTGCACGTCAGTCATCGCGTCATCGCACTCGAAATCTCGAGTGAGTGTGTGGATGTCCACAGTCCTATGGTGGCCATGGTGCTTGCAGTAAACACAAACCAATGTAAAGGGCAATTACCATAAATTCATAACGGTGAAGTTCCAACGTCTTTGCAATCGCAAACATACAGGATACAGACTTTAGATCTTACCCCACGCCATTTAGATAATTACAGAGGGTGTCGTTTTTCTGCGTAAGGTGCAGGCAGTTGAAGAGTGGCCGGGATCCCACTTCTGCCACCTGGTTATACTTGGAGCTGGATATCTTCGGTTGCCGCACTATTCTAATAAAAAGACTTACACAAGATATTTTAGCATAATAAACTGCTTATTTGCAAATGCACAACGATTCAGGAATCACCCTCAGGTGCAACACGTCTTGGCAATCGCAAACATGGCGGGCCAGTGGAAAAACAAAGGGGAAATATCCACCAATAAAGCAGATATAATGATTACATACATACAACTATTTACATACCACTGTTATACAGAGTGTAACGAGGAATATGTTGTTTCTTTAGACCTGTAGCTGGCCTCTGTGCATCATTCTGTACAGTATATCTTGCCGTGTCCTTGAGGAAGGCTGTATTTTTGTATTTTCGATGGCATAATAAATCTTTCATTGGAAGAATTCCAAAGTGCCCACTCCCTCCTTCTCTACACTTTGTTACCGTTAGCCTGTTCTTATCAAGAAATAACATGGAAGTGGGATAGAATGGAGCACCAACCACCCAGATGGACCTAGGAGGGACGCCGTCTAATACGGCCATGGGTCGTAGTTACGGCAACATAGGAACTTCTGCTGCATTCTCTGGGCCCGGGAGCGCTTATCACGTAATGTAAACAATATATACTGTATATTCACTGGTATTTAATAAATAACTTTATTTCATATAGCGATTTTCTCCCAATAGCGCGTCACTATTACAGTACAGCGCACGGTACTCGGCACATAGAAATGTTACAGACATGGCCCCTGCCCTGCAGAGCTCACAATCTATGTTGGTGCCTGAGGCACAGGGAGATAAAGTGACATGTCCAAGGTCACAAGGAGCCGACACCGGGAATTGAACTTGTTCCCCTGATTCACACACAGCGTTATCGGTATCGGAGACTTTACTCGCTGAGACGCTCATTCCCCTATTTATTACTGTGCGGCCTTGCACGCCTCCTTCAATGCTATTAAAGACACAGGGGTATTTACAGGAGTCACACAGGCGCCCTGCTCCATCACCAGGGATAACTTGCATCATTGTGACTCTGCGTCGCCTCAATGCATCACGAAGTTTGCACCAGTTTTACTCCATTGGCACTAGTGAGCGTCCTGGAGTGCGGCTACGGGAGGAGTTAGGGACGGCGATGAGCAGCGCCATATTGTAATGAGATATCTGAGCTTTTAACTTGTCCAGTTTTCCCTCTCTCTGCTTCAAGTAAATCCGTGAACCTTATGGAAACAAAAAAGTGCTGCATGGCTGATCGCTTTCACTTCACTGTACTACGTGTCGCTAAGTGGAACTGCTGCCGTAAACACACACAATAAGAAGTAACATACAGCAGGGGAGGCAGGAACTGCTGCTGACATCAAAGAGTTGCGTTGTCCGTTGGAGACCAGTTGCCGTAACAACGTCAGGGCCCCAAGAAGTCTGATAAACACGGCACACGGGAAGGACGCACATCTGCTCTCTGCGGCCGCGCTGTCTTGTTCTGTACTGGGGCCGCTGCCAGCAAACTCCAAATGTTCAGGTCTGATAGACAAAGACTTTCCTTTGGGCTGGATGCAAGTGAGATGTGCCAGGGCCCGACCCCTGAAACAATAAGCTCGGGACTGTTTGTGTAACGCACACCCGGCCACGGGGGGAGTTGGTGCACACTCACACTGTCATTAAACGGGGAGTTAAAGCTGCAGACCAAGCAATATCCTACATGTGTGTTTTTGTTAATAAATCAGTTCTGTACTATGAGACAATACTTGTAGCTTTAAATTTTTTTAAAAATAAACAATTTAAGACATTTTTAATGTATTCTAATGTAACAAGCATTTTTGTTCCTTTAGCAACCATTTACAAAGTCACACCCCCTTCCTCTTCTGAAACAGCATCACCTTTTTAAGCCCTGCCCTCTCTAGCAGGGAACCACTTGAATCTAGTGCCTGCCTGGTCACATGATCTTCACAGAACTTTTCCTGTCAATGCAGTAGACGAGGACCAAAGATGCATTTAGTGAACCCTGAGCGAATCTTCAGCGATCAATTACAGGAGAAAGGATCAAAAAGCAACTTAGCTAACCACTTGTCATTGTGCAGATTTTATTGATGCACATATTGAATGAAAAAAAAATATTTTTTTAAAACGACAGCTTGAACTGCAGCTTTAACACTTCCGTGTCTTCTCAGGGGCGACGCAGCTCTCGCGGGCTCTGCGGGTCACGAAGAGGACGGGGGACCGGGAACAGGGCCCCAGGGATTTGTATTATGAAAGTATAAAACACTTTAATAAACAATCTCTGTAATCAAATCACTTTCAATGACATTTTTTCCCCACTGTTGGGTCACTGACGTCCAACCTGAGGGGGTCATTTTAGATATGCCAAAGTGGGCGTTTTCTGCCGGACTTCCCCAATGCAGTATATACAGATTTCCTGCTAAAATCAAGCCCAAACGGCCACTTCAGGGTAATTAGAATAAGGCCCTTAGGCCCAGAATCTCTAACCTCTGTTAGCGTAAAGCAGGGGTCTCAAACTCAGTCCTCAAGGGCCACCAACAGACCAGGTTTTAGGGATATCCCTGCTTCAGCACAGGTGGGGCAGTCTTTGACTGAGCCACTGATTGAGCCACCTGTGCTGAACCAGGCATATCCATAAAAGTTGGCCTGTTGGGGGCCCTTGAGGACTGAGTTTGAGACCCCTGGTGTAAAGGTTACCGATATTAACATTAGGTTAATAGTAACGCTTATCCACTAAAGAGACTAAACGTTAACAGTTATACTCCGTTAAATAACACAGCGTTACATTTCCGCGGCCGTTAGTGCTAATGGTGCGTGAGACAATTATATACCTCCCCAAAAACACCTTTATACAGCACGTGGAGCGATAATCATGAACAAACCTGAGATACACCCGAGACTTCGGTTGTGACAGATCCAATGCAGATCATTCTTCCTGTAATTATACAAGTAAATAAGAATTTTAATCAGTTAGTGTTAGGACCTGCGATTTTATGGTCATGCCTTGAAATGGCTCGCAGGCTTATAATGCTTTGGCCAAAGGTTAATTTAAATGACCCTTTTTTCAAGATATATATATGTGTGTGTATTTTTGTCATATTGGAAGTAGCTCTGGGCTCCCTTTGTGTTTTGTTTTTTGTAGTATAGTAGTGTAGTGCCACGCTCAGTAGCACTCCTTTTGACACTTATATACATATATATATATGGTATATATGGTAATTTTGGGGGTTTATATGAGCTTACTGGGTATCTGTGGATTTAAAACTCCTGCATACACATACACCCGAGAAATATACTAATTTAAAGCATTTGCATATACCAATTACAAGTAGCATCTCTGCTCTCTAGCAAACCCCATATTTCAAGGTCTGGGTGGGGGAGATGCCCCCTTTAGGTAAGATACAGTATGATTAGAGGAATGTTATTTGAAGCTAACGCAAGGTAGTGCTAGTTTAACATTTACCCCCCCCCCCCCCCCAAAAAAAAAGTAACCCTAGGTAGGAGGCAGGGGAACTCTGGAGCTGAACCGCATTAATTTCAACTCCCAGGACCCCCTGCTTCCCGATAAACCTCCGTAAGGGGTACAGATAGCAGCTCTGCAGGTTTAAATTTCACAGTCATGTGGACCAATAGGAAGCTGCGAGGGATGACATCACAGCTTCCTATTGGCCAGCAGGATGTTGGAGTTTTAAATCCACAGATATCCAGTAAGCTCATATAAACCCCCAAAATTACCACAAAATATATATATGTATATAAGTGTCAAAAGGAGTGCTACTGAGCGTGGCATTACACTACTATACTACAAAAAACAAAACAGAAAGGGATCCCAGAGCTACTTCCAATATGACAAAAATACACACATATATATACATATATATATATATTTATCTTGAAAAAAGGGTAATTTAGATTAAAATTTTGGCCAAAGCATTATAAGCCTGCGAGCCACTTCAAGGCGATGACCATAAAATCGCAGGTCCTAACACTAACTGATTAAAATTCTTATTTACCTGTATAATTACAGGAAGAATGATCTGCATTGGATCTGTCACAACCAGCTGCATGAAAAGACTTGTACATATAAAAAGTGGGGAGTGGCGACATTAAAACCTGGGTAGGAGGGGCCACTAACCTCCAAAACAGCTGGACAAAGTTAATAAACACACAGATACCCAGTAAGCTCATATAAAGCCCCAAAATTACCACATATATATATATATGTATATGTGTGTGTGTCAAAAGGAGTGCTACTGTTTTAAATCCCCCACATACTGTAGCCCAGCCGTTGCTGCTACCAGCACCCCCTACGGAGGTAAGTATATCGGGGGCAGGGGGTCCCCGGAGCTGAAATGAACGCAGTTCAGCTCTAGAGACCCCCTGCTTCAAATCTATAAAGCCTGTCTCTATCCATCACCTCTCCTTTCTCTCTCCCACTCATTCTCTCTCCCTCCCCAATCTCACTGTCCCCCCTCTCTCTCTCTCAACTCCCCCTTTTTCACCCCTCACTCCCCCCCCCTCTCACTTCCTCCCCTCCTGGGCACTACCTATGGAGCGGGGTGTGCAGGGTCCATCATGTACTATCACACTCTCAAACACTGCTATATTGATTATGGGGTCTCCCGGTGCCTGCACCCTTTTCCCCTCTATTTCTCTTCACGACCATGACAATACAAGAATTGTGTGCGTCATCCAGTGGCCAGAGTGTGATGGCTCTAGGGGGCAGTATGGACAGTCTTGTTCTTGGCTGGCAGCCATGTTTCTTCCAGGCACAGAGTTCAACCATCATGGACCCAAATCAGGGATAGGTTGCTTTAAGATTAATAATCTACTGAAGTCTCTGGGAACTCTCAAAGAAACACACACACACACACACACACACACACACACACTGCTCATTGCTAATTATTACCTTGATGTGATATTCATTCATTCCCACGATTTCGGAAGGTAGTTGAAGATTCCCGCCCTCCTACCTCTCAGTGAGAAGTGGTCCTGCCGGTTCGGGGGACCCCACGCTCCATCCTCCAGTCCCCTCTCTGTTTGGGCGGAAGTTGGATCTCGGCATTGACAGGAGGAGGGAGAGTGGGGCCCCCGAAGGCGCTGGGCCCCAGGCAGCCATCTTGCTCGCCTTACCCTAAGGCCGCATAACTCCTATAATTTAGGTTTATTTATCAGTGTTAGGAGGGTTTTCCATTGTTTAGTTGTTTTTACGTTTATCCACAGAGACAGATTCTGAACAACATGAAAATATCATTCTTTGACTTCTATGTTTAAAGATTTTGCTCAATACAAAAGCTAAGTAAGAAAACACCGGCTGATCCTTTATCTCTCTCTCGCCTCCCTCCCTTCCTCTGCTCCACAGGTGTTGGGTCACTGCAGGATCTCCCTCATTCATTGGCTCACCGCGCAGTAGCCATTTTTAATTCCCTAAACTCAGCGGTCAAATAGGCATAAAACAAAATGAGTGGTGCTGTGTTTTTTATTTTGCTAATTATTAAACATTAGTGAATATCTTTGGACTGCCTATTAGAATAGGAAGGGAGGAGTACCCTGGATATATACATTAAAGGAAGCAGTTGTACTCTACTCTGTACCCCTAATCCTCAGAGCGTGTCCTGCTCTTTGTTGAAACAAAACAGTTTTGGTAGTGTTCAACATGATGGTTTTCTTGCCTTGTATGTCATAGGGCCTCCAGGGGCCCGGTGACATAGTAACTACGTCCTCACCTCATTGCTTGTTTTTGTAGGGGAGATGGCTTTCCCGTGGAGCGCAGGGCGGGATCCGACAGGAAGAGAGAAACACTGCACTCCGACGTCAGAATAAGAGAGTAGATGTAGCAAGACATACTATTTCTGGTGTACATAGGGTCGCCAGGTGTCCAGTATAGAACCGGACTGCCCTGTATTCAGACACTCTGTCCCGTAAAATATTAGAGGTAAAACTGGACGTATGTGTATACCGGTATTACCTCTCTGCGCGTGTATACTGGTATTACCTCTCTGGGCGTCTATGTGTATACCAGTATTACCTCTCTGCGCGTGTATACTGGTATTACCTCTCTGGGCGTCTATGTGTATACCAGTATTACCTCTCTGGGTGTGTACGTGTATACCGGTATTACCTCTCTGGGCGTGTATGTGTATACCACCGTTATTACCCTCTCTGGGCGGTGTACAATGTGTAATCCGGTAGTACCCTCTCTCTGGGCGTGTATTTTTCCGGTATTACCCATCTCTGGGCGTTATGTATACGGTATTTACACTCTCTGGGTCGTAATGTGTATACCCGTGTATTACCCCTGGCGTGTAATTTGTATCACCGGTATTACCGTCTCTCTCTGGGAGTGTATGTGTATACCGGTAATTACCTACGAACTCTTGGGCGTGCTATGTATACCGGTATTAACTCTCGGGGGTATGTTATACCGGTATCCCCTCTCGGGGTGTAGTGTATAACCGGTATTACTCTCTCTGGGTTGTCTGATGTGTTACCGTACTTACCGGTCTCTGTTGGGTCATCGTGTAGTACCTGGTATTACGCTCTCGTGCGCGTCTATTTACTGTCACCTCGCTGGCGTCTATGTGTATATCCTGGTATTACACTCTCCTGCGATGTATGTTAAGACCGGTCTTACTCTCTCTGTAAGTATCCAGTTACGTCTGGGTGTGTACGTGTTACCGGTATACCTCGTACTCTGGGCTCTGTACGTTGTATACCGTACTTACCTTCCTTTCTTCTGGGTTGTAAAGTGTATACCCGTTGTACCTCCCTTGGTGTGTACGTGTATCCGAATTACCTACTCTGGGACATATGTTACAAGGGTTGCCAGTTTGCTTGTCCAAAAATCTGGACACAATGGTGAAAGGTGCGACGCTTAGATAATCGTTGGGGGGGAAAATATTATTTATAAAATGACCCTGACTGTTATGTATTTTTTCTAAATTTCACTCCAAGTATTCAGACCCAATTTGCACCAATTTTATATTCTATTCGTAAAAATCTGGGAGGGTCTTGGGAGGAGCGCCCTTCCGAGGATTTTTTTTTTAGGAAATGGTTCAAATTGGGCTGATTTGGAGTTAAACTTTAGAACAATAACGTTATGGTCAGATCATTTTATAAATAACTGCCTGCATCTACTTTACTGGCGAGCAATACTAATCTTAATGCTCCCCCAGAATTCCAACATGTTTGCAACCCCTCCTCCTCCCCTCTCCTCTCTTCCCCCCTTATTCTCTCACCCTTCTCCCACTCCCTCGTCCTCCCACCCACATCCCCCCCTCACCCGTCCCTCTCCCTCCACACCCCTCCCATTTCACACCTCTCCCTCCCCCCTCCCCTTCATCCTCTCACCCTCCCTCCCGTCATCCTCTCTCACATCCCCCTCCCTTCATCTCTCCTCAGCCCCCCTCCCTTCATCCTATCATCCCCCTCCATTCATCCTCTCTCAACCTCTCCCTTCATCCTCTCTCACCCCCCTCCTCCCTTCACCCTCTCTCACACAACCCTCCCTTCAATCCTCCTTAACCCCCCCCTCCTTCATCCTCTCTCACCCACCCCTCCCTTCACCCTCTCACACAAGTGTAAGATGGGAGGGTGTGTTTGGGGAAAGTGTAAGATGGGAGGTGTGTTTGGTTACAGTCGTAAGATGGAGGGTGTCTTTGGGGACAAGTGTAGACTGGGTGTAAGGTAGGGAGGTTGTTTGGGCACGTGTAAGCATGGGAGGGTGTTGGTCCCTTGGCACGGCAGTTTTTGGCGGTACGCTGGGAGAGTGTGTTTGGGGTATCCCGGTCCGGCTGGGGTGTTGCGGCGTGGTACTGCGTGTGTTTTTTTGGGGGCCCGTGTACCGCTGGGCGGGTTGTGTTTGGGCGCCCGTGTCCGCTGGGCGGGTGGGTTTTGGGCAACCAGTGTCACGCTGGGGCGCGTGTGTTTTGGGCCCGATGTTCTGTGGCCGTGTGTTTCGGAGCAGTGTCCGCTGGCAGGGTTGTGTTTTGGCACGTGTCCGCTGGCGTGTGATTGTGTTGGGGCACAGTGGTAGCATGGGCAGGGTCTGTTTTGGCCAGTGTCCGCTGGGGCGTGTGTTTGGGTGAAGTTCCAGCTGGGACGGGTCTGTTGTGGCCGAACGTGTCCCGCTGGGCCATAGGTGTTTTGGGGACCGTGATCCTCGGGGTGTAGTTTGGATCAACCGTGTACGCTGGGAGGCTGTGTTTGTCGCGCTCGCCGTGGTCCTCATGGGCGGGTGTGATTCGGCGTGTCGCTGGGCGGGTGGTGTGTTGGCCCGGTTTCCGCTCATGACTGTGTTGGCCTGGCCGCGCTGGGCTGCTGTTTTGCGCGCAGTTCGCCTGGGCCGGGTGTGTTTAGGGGCCCCGTGTCACGCTGGTCGGGTTGTGTTTATGGCGCCACAGTGTTCCCTGGCGGGTGTGTTTGGGGCCGCTGTCGCTGGCGGGTGCATGTTTTGGGGCCAGTGTCCGACTGCGGGTGTGTTTGGGTACCCGTGTCCGCTGGTCGGGTATGTTTGGGCATGTCGCGCTTGGGCGGTGTTTTGGGCCCGTGTCCCTGGGCGTTGTTTGGGCCCTGGTCCCGCTGGCGGGTGTGTTTCGGGCCCGTGTCCGCTGCGGTGTGTCTTGCCTGTCGCGCGCGGTGTGTTTTGCGGTCCCTGCGTGGTTGCCCGCCGTGGGCGGGTTCGTTTTGGGGGCCCGTGCCGCTGGGCCAGGGTGGTGTTTTGGGCCCTCGTGGTCGCTGGGCGGGTTGTGTTTGGGGCCCGTGCCGCTGTGGGGGTGTGTTCTGCCCCGTGTCCGCCATGGGCGGCGGCTGTGTTGGGCCGTTCCCTGGCTTGTCCTTTTGGGCCCGTGGTCTTGGGCTTGTGTGTTTGGCCCGTGTCCGCTGGCGGCTGGTGTTTGGGGCCCGTAGCCTGGTGGCGGTGTGTTCGGGCCCGTTGTCCGTCCTGAGGCGGATGTGGTCTTTGCGGCCCGTTGTCCGCCTGGCGGGTGTCTTGGCGTGTTCCGGTCTTGGGGGGTCCGTGTCCGCTGGCGGGTGTTATTGGTGCCACGTCGTCCGCTGGGCGGGTTGTTTGTCCGCGCCCTTGGAGTTCCGACTGGCGGTGTGTAATCGTACCGTGTCTTCGCTATTGCGCGGTGTTTTGCTACTTGTCCCGGCGCCGCCGTCAAGTCTTGGGGGGGCCGTCCGGGGTGGTCACAGACATGTGCGCGGTATGTCCACTTGGAGTATGTTTAGTTACCGTCTATCCATCCGTACTCTGCGCCTGTTTAAGCATTCTCCCAGCCATCCAAACGAGCAAATTCACAAGCTTCTTTCACCGGTATTTGTTATTGCAGCACACTTTAGATTAGCTCCCGCCCAAATATTATTTCATAATAAAACTGTAGATAGGAAAGTCTTTATCTGTTCTCTTGTAGGGGAAGGCTTCTTGTGTTCTCCCGTTATAAGTCTTTCCCAATGTGTCTTGCTGGCAGCGTAGCAGTCTCTTCTGGCAGGCTCAAGACTGTCTTGTGCTCCTTGTTCATGCTCACAGGTGTGTCGAAGGGAGTCTCACTTCCTGTCTCAAGGCACGGCTTTTCTAACACCTCTAATCACCAAGGTGCTGGTCCCTTAACCAGCACACTGCTGATTAGGCAAGATTTTCTGAGCAGGTTAGTCCCCCTGTTACAGTGTGTTTTCGGGAAAGTGCGATGGGAAGGGTGTCGTTTGGGAACAGTGTGGCGATTTGTGGAGGAGGTCGATGTGTGTTGGGAAGTGTAGATGGGCGTGTTTGTCTTGGGCCCCCTGTCCGTGGGCGGGTGTTTTTTGGGCCCGCTGTTCACGCGGGGCGGGTGTGTTTGGGCCGTGCCGCTGGGGTGTGTTTGTGGCGTGTCCGCTGGGTGTGTTTGTGGGGCCGTGTCCGCTGGCGCCGTTGTGTTTGGGCCCGTGTCCGCCTTGGCCCGTTGTGTTTGGGCCCGTGTCCGCTGGTGCACCGTGTGTTTGGGGCCCCCCCCCCACGTGTCCGCTGGGCGGGTGTGTTTGGGCCCAGTGTCCGCTGGTCGGGTGGTTTTGGGGCCCCGTGTCCGCTGGGACGGGTGTGTTTGGGACCGTGTCCGCTGGTCACGGGCCGTGTTTGGGCCCGTGTCCGCTGGTCCGTTGTGGTTTGGGCAGTGTAAGATGGGAGGGTGTGTTTGGGAAAGTGTAAGATGGGAGGGTGTGTTTTTGTTCTAGTGGCCGGGAAAAGGTTTGATAGATACTGTAATTTCTTGAGATCAAAGTATCATTAACCTGAAATAACACAGGCTCTCTATCACAGACATGCTATCCATCTTTACAATGGTAATCCTCCCATGAGGAAAGTGGAGTTATAAGCTTGGGAGAGCAGATGTATGTCCATTTATATTAACTCCTGTGCTGCCAGAGATAGTCCTTGTGGCAGATTAAGTGACAACTTTTTTAATTATTATTATGATTTATTTTGCGGTGTGAGATAGAGACAGACAGATGTAAATACAGTATGTGTGATCCCAGCAGAAAGTGCTGAAAGTGTTCTGATATATAGCTATAATTGGAGAGAACTTTATTTTTTTCTTTAACTTTTATTGTCTTCTGTCATCCCACCAAGCACCTCATCCCACCATTACTCGCACCCCACCAACCAGCTCATCCTACCAATACTCGCACCCCACCAACCAGCTCATCCTACCAATACTCGCACCCCACCAACCAGCTCATCCTACCAATACTCGCACCACACCAAGCACCTCATCCCACCCACCATTACTCGCACCCCACCAACCAGCTCATCTTACCAATGGAGGTGGAGGGTTGGTCAGCGCACGGGATTTTGCTCGAACGTAGAGATAAGATGATAGGAAGATATGGAACACGGTATTAGTGTTTTAGTAATCGAACGGTAACAATACCGCCCAAAGAACTTTGGAATTACAAATGTATGAAAAATTCTATTTTTAAAAAAGCTTAAACTATTTGGAACTTAAAGAACCTTGGGTAATTAAAAGTAAAAATATAAATGTATAAATATCTAACAAATAGATTAGAAATCCTTAATAAAAATCCTTAAATAAAAATTTAAATGGAATTGTGTTGGTTTTTTATTTTTGGGAACCGAAGCAGAATATGTGCTATATAGGGATGACTACAGGGGTGTGTTTATATAGCCTGTTGTTGGTCTGAGGTAACAAAGGGGTAATGGGCTGGTACATAGTTTAATGTGCAGTCTTTCCTTCCAAGAAGCTGGCTAAAACAATAACTTTCTCACCCTCCTAGTGGGGGCAGTAACGTGAGTTGCTTCTCTCCGCGGGGCCCAATAGAAGAAAGAGTGCCGAACTCGGTGAGTGACCACAATAAACATTTATTAGATCACGAAAACAAAGTCAATAACCTCACGGTACAGCTTTAAACAGCCCAGCAGCTCAGCCTGATCGTCCCAGTGATCATCCTCTCACCAGTAACGCTCCCGTGGTCGCGTCCGACGGCGGGACCGAAAGAGGGCTCTCACCGGATGTCGAGCAGGCTGGTCTGGGATCCTTCCATGGGCTTCCAGCAGGAACAACTAGTTTCGCAATATGCTTCGTCAGGTTCGCACCCCACCAACAACTCATCCTACCAATACTCGGCACCTCACCAACCAGCTCATCCTAACAGTACTCCACCCCCCCGACACACAACCTCATCCCACCCACCATTACTTCGCACCTCCACCACCCAGCTCCATCCTACATACTCGCACCCCCCACCCTGCTCATCCTACCAATACTACTTCCTCGCACCTCACCAACCACTTCATCCTCCAATACTTACCGCTCGCCCCCACACAGCTCATCAGCTACCATACTCGACTCACCGCACCCCACCAGCACCCCTCATCCCCAAGCCCACCATTACTCTCGCAAACCCCACAACCACACTCATCCACCCAATACTCCTTCACCCCAGCCAACCACCCTAATCCTACAATACCGCACCCCACAACCACCTCATCCTTATCCAATACTCGCACCCCACCCAACCAGCTCATCCTACAATACTCGCACCCCACCAACAGCTCATCCTACATTACTCACACCACCAACCACCTAATCCTACAAATACTCGCACCCCACCAACCACCTCATCCTAACCAATACTCGCACCCCCCACCATCTCATCCTACCATTACTACTCTCACCCACCACCACCTCACTACGAATACTCGCACCCCCCATGCCATCTCTCCTACCATACTACTCGCACCCACCAACCACCTAAATCCTACAAAATAACTACTTCCCCGCCCCCAAACCCACCTCATCTCACCAAAACTCGCACCCCACCAACCAGCCTCTACCAATCACCCACCAATCGCACCCCTACCAATACCGCCACAAGCTCTCCTACCAATACTCGCACCCACCACCACTCTCATCCACCAATAACTCTCCACCCCCCATCACCTCATCTAACCATACTCGCCACCCCAACCCAACCACTCACTCATACCACCCCACCAAGCACCATCCCCCCTTACTCGACCCAACGCCCACCACTCAGCTCATCCTACCCAATCACTCTCATCCCACCAACCACTCATCCACCCACCATACTCACAACCCCCACACGTGCTCAGCTCCCACCAACTCTCGCACCACCAAGCACCTCATCCCACCCACATTACTCACACCGCACCAACCTACTCATCCTACCAATACTCGCACCTCACCAAGCACCTCATCCTACCAATACTCGCACCCCACCAACCTGCTCATCCTACCAATACTCGCACCTCACCAAGCACACCTCATCCCACCCACCATTACTCGCACCCCACCAACCACTCAATCCTACCATACTCGACACCCCACCACCTCTCATCTACCAATACTCCGCACCCACCAAGCACCTCATCCCACCCACCATTACTCGCACCCCACCAACCAGCTCATCCTACCAATACTCGCACCCCACCAACCAGCTCATCCTACCAATACTCGCACCCCACCAAGCACCTCATCCCACCCACCATTACTCGCACCCCACCAACCAGCTCATCCTCCAATACACTCCACCCACCAAGCACCCTCATCCCACCCACCATTACATTACTCGCAGCCCACCAACCATCTCTTATTACCATACTCGCACCCCACCAACCACTCATCCTACCACTACTCGCACCCCACCAAGCACCTCATCCCCCCACACCATTACTTACTCGCACCCACCAACCAGCTCATCTTACCATACTCGCACCCCACCAACCAGCTCATCTTACCAATACTCGCACCCCACCACCAGCTCATCCTACCATTACTCGCACCCCACCAACCACCTCATCCTACCAATACTCGCACCCCACCAACCACCTAATCCTACAAATACTCGCACCCCACCAACCACCTCATCCTACCAATACTCGCACCCCACCAACCACCTAATCCTACAAATACTTGCACCCCACCAACCACCTCATCCTACCAATACTCGCACCCCACCAACCACCTCATCCTACTCACTAACCAATACTCGCATCCCACAAACCACCTCATCCTACCATACTCGCACCCCACCACCACCTAATCCTACCATACTCGCACCCCACAACCACCTCTCCTACCAATCCTCTCGCACCCCACCACCACCTCATCCTACCAATACTCTGCATCCCACCACGCACCTCATCCCCCCACCTCTGTACTCGCACCCCACCAACCACCTCATCCTCCACCATACCCGCACGCCCACCACCACCTCATCCTACCAATACTACTCGCATCCCCCAACCACTCATCCTCCAATACTCGCACCCCACCACCACCTCATCCTACCAATACTCGCACCCACCAACCACCCTCACCTACAATACCTCGCCCCCACCAACCTCACCTCATCCTACCATACTCGACCCCACCAACCACCTCATCTACCATCTACGGATCATTACACACTGCCCCACTGCCCTCCCCTCCCCACCCCCGTACTCCCTGATGATAACAACGCAACCCTCCCCCATAATTTTGCAACAATAAATGTGATCAAGAACAATCCCCTAACAAACAAAGGTATCAGATAATCAATTACATACAACATGGACGTTAATCTCACCCATTCTCCCTGCTTTATTATGTAAGTGATTCCCCTGCCTGGGTCAGAGCAATATTAGCTCACGTGCCAGCCACAAACCCTCCTCCAAACCAATCAAGTGCCTCACCCCAAACCCCGATTCCAATGCAAACCCAATATGTTAAATTACATTATAATGTGTCTAAAATACAAAGCCCCAGCGTGTTTAGGTTAAATATTCACCTGTAACACTTTTAGCACTGGTTGTCCCAGGAAACATTGGCTTTGCATAGGGCCAGTGCTGGTATTGGAGTTCGCATTCCTTATAATTAGGGTATTCGTTATTAACCAAAAATACCACCAACTAATCATCTTATACTTCTGCTTAACACCGATAAAAAAAAACACAAATGAGTGTACTAATCGTATCCTATTAAGGCCAGCTTTCTGAAGCTTCACAGGTATAGCTGAGAAATACAACACAAAGTGAGGATGAAAAGAAAAAAAATTGTTACCTACATTTAAAGGACACTCAAAAATGTATATATTTATAAAAAATGTGTAACCAGGAAGTAATACATTGGGAGTTACCTCTCGTTTTCAAGTATGTCCTGGGCTGAGAGTTATAAGATTACATGGTTACATTAAAAGAACCGAGTTATACAGTCAGTACACAGACATTTCATGGGCAAAAGCCAGAATATAGAACAGGTACTTAGGAGCAATCCATTCAATGTCCTACAGTACGTGTGGGTTTAAATAAAAAATGTATGTATTTGTTTTGCTTTTTAAATCAGCTCTCTGGTATTAGATAATACTTACTGCATTTAAAAAAAAATATCAACTCTTAATGCCATTTTTAATGAGTTTTAAAGCATCCTTTGATTCCTATAGCAGGTTTATCACACCTCCCCAGCAGTGCAAGATCTTTGTAACACTTTCCTGTTTGTGATCATTTGTTGCCAATGTTCCCAAAAGTTGGAGCTGTAAACTGTAACATTAGGCAATGTTACAAGGATACATTGTAGCTGCTGAGTTACACTGACTGAAGGATTGATTGAAGGCGGCCATTATGTGACCCAGGGAAGCAGGATCTTTGCCGACCGATTACAGGAGAACGAATAGGTCTGCAGCTTAGGTACTTAGTTTTTAATAAAAGGTAACCAAAGGCTGCATGTTTTTTTTTTTAAATGCCACACGACGGCCTTTTAAGTTGAACCTTTTGCTAAACTCTAACAAGGTGTGAGATGTACTGTCATTTTATTTATATCGATCCAAAGGGAGACAACGAAGCCTCCAGGGCAGAACTTACCAAGTATGACTCACAAGGAAAACACAATTTGTTCCTGTTTCCAGTAAATGGCAAACGGATCATAATGCAGATCAATGCACATACACACAGTACCACTACTCTTTTACTCAGAGACACACAGCACCACTAATGTTACTCACATACACACAGTACCACTACTCTTTTCTCAGAACACACAGCACCACTAATGTTACTCACATACACACAGTACCACTACTCTTTTACTCAAGACACACAGTACCAGTAATGTTACTCACATACACACAGCACCACTACTCTTTTACTCAGAGACACACAGCATCACTAATGTTACTCACATCACACAGTCACCCACTACTCTCTTTTACTCAGACACCAGCAACCACTAATGTTACTCCCAATACACACGTACCACTACTCTTTTACTTCGAGACACACAGCACCACTACTGTTATCACATACACACAGTACCACTACTCTTTTACTCAGAGACACACAGTACCATAATGTTACTCACAGACACACAGCATCACTAATGTTACTCACAGACACACAGCACCACTAATGTTACTCACAGACACCAAGCATCACTAATGTACCTCACAGACACACAGCACCACTAATGTTACTCACAGACACACAGCATCACTAATGTTACCCTTCTCACAGACACACAGCATCACTAATGTTACTCACATACACACAGCACCACTAATGTTACTCACATACACACAGCACCACTAATGTTACTCACAGACACACAGTACCACTACTCTTTTACTCAGAGACACACAGTACCACTAATGTTACTTTGTACATACCAGCCCCTCCTCTCTTTACTCCTCATGACACACAGCATCACTAATGTTACTCACATACACACAGTACCACTACTCTTTTACTCAGAGACACACAGTACCAGTAATGTTACTCACAGACACACAGCATCACTAATGTTACTCACAGACACACAGCACCACTAATGTTACTCACATACACACAGCACCACTAATGTTACTCACTCACCCAGCACCACTAATGTCTCACAAACACACAGGCATACAATGTTACTCATCACACACAGTACCACTAATGTTACTCACATACACCAGTCCACTACTCTTTTACTCAGTAGACATACATAGTACTAGTAATGTTACTCACAGCACACACAGCAATCACTAATGTTACTCACAGACCACAGCACCCCCCCACTAATGTTACTCCACATACACAACGCAACCACTAATTTACTCACATACCAACACACAGCACCCACTAAAGTTACTCACAGACACCCAGCACCACTAATGTTACTCACAGACACACAGCACCACTAATGTTACTCACAGACCCACAGCACCACTAATGTTACTCACAGACCCACAGCACCACTAATGTTACTCACAGACACACAGCACCACTAATGTTACTCCAGACAAACAGTACCACTATTCTGTTACTCAGACACAGCACCACTAATGTTACTCACATACACACAGTACCACTAATGTTACTCACAACCCCATACCACTACCTGTTACTCACACAGCACCACATGTTCTGATCTACACATACAGCACCCTATGTTACTCACAGACACACAGTACCACTATTCTGTTACTCAGACACAGCACCACTAATGTTACTCACATACACACAGCACCACTAATTTACTCACAGACACACAGTACAACTACTCTGTTACTCAGACACAGCACCATGACTTTTTCAGTTACACATTTGCTGTTCCACTTTTTATTAATGAAATGGATTGGTTTTTCTCAACCCGTGATCCCAAGCATAAATGTATGTATAGCTTTATTTATATAGCGCCCACAGTGTACTCAGCGCTTTACAAAGACAATACGTCAGTGGTAATATACAATAAGTGCAGCAACAATCAGACAATAGAAGAAATCCCTGCCTGAGAGCTCACAATCTAAGTGGTATGAGAGAATAAGTGCAGTAGATGGCAGTGCTTGGTAGGAGTGACTGTGGGTGTGGGACAGTAGCCATGAGTACATGCTATTGGGATGCTTGATTTAAGAGGTGAGTTTTAGGGATAAATATTGGACAAATCTTTCTATTATATGATGCAAATAGCTTTTCTCCGATTCAGATTGTTTTTAAAATCTTTTTAAAATTCAACTGTTCGGCACAAATTCAGCACAAATCATCGCGAGTTCCCGGTAAATCTCTTCCTCCCTTTAGCTTGGACATTGTTTTTCATTACGATTGCCACATAATGCAAAGGTCATAGCTGTTCTGTGCAAGTCATGTCCCAAGCACACACATTCATCCCCCATTCCTACAGCTCTCTTCAAAGTGCTTCATCATCAAGTGACTGTCCGGGAAAGCTCTAGCCCTGCGAGAGATGTGGGAAGGTCACACAGGTCACAAGTGGAGGCAAATGGAATGGAATTAAATGCATCCTACAGAGGAGTTCCGTTCTGGCTCAAGTTGCTGACACGTACAGTACAGTAGGATTCTTAGTGATCAGAGCTGCAGTATTTACAGAACATTCTCTGCATAGGCAGCCAAGAGCCAGCATGAAGGAGCACACACAATTAACATGTAGTTATTACATGTATTCAATTCAGAACATTTTACACAAAGACTTTGTACTGTATGTATAAAATGTGTGTCTGTATATATATAACAAAAGAGAGGGGAGCCCAATGCTACATCCAATTGACAACATATACAGTATATGGTAATACGTATAAAGTTAAATACTTCAATACAGTACTAATATTTTCTTGGTTATTTAGTTAAAAAACCCTTTAACTATATAACCAAGAATATTATTATTATTGAAGTATTTACACTTTATACTTTTTACCATATATGTTTTGTCAATTGGATGTAGCATTGGGCACCCTGTCTTTTGTTGTATACATTTGACACACAAACACACACACGAGTTCTTCAGTATTAGGTGATACCTTTTTTTTCTTTTATATATATATATATAATCAAAAAATAAATAGATGATACTGTTCGTGGCTCACGAAATGCTTTTTATTTGTGCGACTTTCGAGATCACTGATCTCTTCTTCCGGCGATGTTACAATGAATGAAGCAAAAGGTATACTTAAAACAGTGTCTCTTGAAGTTTCTGTGCTGTTCCTTCCCCCCCGGTGTTGGATGTGTTTTTGGCTAGAGGTGTCAAAAGGTTACTGTGAAAGCAAGTGAAGAAAGGTGTGTATGTGTATCAGTTGTGAATAAAATGAATGGAGAGCCACATATCATACAGTGCTTTACACAAGGTGTGTGTGGAGTGGGAGTGGATATAAATGGTGTGAGTGGGTGTGGAAATGTGAGAGTTTATAGCACAACTAAAAGTGTGTGTGGATACTTAGTCTCTCACACATACTAATACTCCTTGTTTTTCCATCCCTATACACCAATAGGGACCACTAAGTATCCACACACACTTTTAGTTGTGCTACATACTCTCACATTTCCACACCCACCCACATCATTTATATCCACTCCCACTCCACACCACTTGTGTAAAGCACTGTATATACTGTGGGCTCTCCATTCATTTTTATTCACACTGATACACATACACACTCTTTTCTTCACTTGCCTTTCACAGTAACCTTTTGACACCTCTAGCCATAAAACCATCCACACCGGGGGAGGGAACAGCACAGATAACATTCCAAGAGACACTGTTTTTAAGTATACCTTTTGCTTCATTCATTGTAACATCGCCGGAAGAAGAGATCATGTAATCTCGAAAGCTCGCACAAATAAAAGCATTTCGTTAGCCACAGAACGGTATCATCTATTATTTTTTGATTATTGAAGCTCGGCTAACACGGTACTGATACCTCCATATATATATATATCTATATATATTTATATATATATATATTATATATATATATATATATATATATATATATATATATATATCTTCTATTCTTGCTAAGACAAAGAAAAAGTGTCCCACTAAAGCCACTCAAGCAGAGTAATAATAAAGAATTGTTTATTCAAGGACATGAATTACACAAAAATACAAAATTTAAAACAGTCCCCAAGGGATCCCTACAGCTGAAGAAAATACATAACATAGAAAAGCAATAAGGAAATAATGAATCTAAATGTAATAGACGAAATATTGCTACCTAGGAGAGGTTGTAAACTCCTAGAGTGTATGTAAAGACCGGCCGGTGAAATTGAAAAAGCTGTGTGCTGTGAACTAAATGTCTGCTAAGTATGTTGAGTGCTAATCCAGTACCACCTAGGTCACCAATAAAGGAAGGTACAGTAAACATGCATGAAATGACCACTGTTGAAATAAATTGAATGCCCGATATCAACCAATAGTGGTAACGCTTACGTGATGTGCTTGTTATACCATTGTTTCATTATGCAAGGATAAATTGTAGTTCTTGAATCAGCTGTTTACACCTTCTGCTCGCAACCCCATTGGATTACGCAAATTGTTTGCGTCCATTTAACCCTCATTGGACGCTACCACATTAAGCCCCCAGAGAAAGCAAAGGGTGCGAAACGCTGCGTCGGGGTTGTTGTTTGTTTGCACTCCTCAAATATACCTTCAATCTGCTGTGGACTTTTGCTGCCATTACTTTTTGCCATTCATGCTACCTTAGGATCTTATAACAAGGGCTTACTTTTCATGGTGATCTGCAAGTATATACAGTGCTTATTTATTTCAACAGTTGTCATTTCATGCATGTTTACCTTCCTTTATTGGTGACCTAGGTGGTACTGGATTAGCACTCAACATACTTAGCAGACATTTAGTTCACAGCACACAGCTTTTTCAGTTTCACCGGCCAGTCTTTACATACACTCTAGGAGTTTACAACCTCTCCTACTGTAGGTAGCAATATTTCGTCTATTACATTTAGATTCATTATTTCCTTATTGCTTTTCTATGTTATGTATTTTCTTCAGCTGTAGGGATCCCTTGGGGACTGTTTTAAATTTTGTATTTTTGTGTAATTCATGTCCTTGAATAAACAATTCTTTATTATTACTCTGCTTGAGTGCTTTTAGTGGGACACTTTTTATTTTCTTAGCATTCATATTATTGTCCCCAGCACCGTCATTTAGCTGTCATTTATTTATTTTGCCAGCATTATATGTTATATTATTAATGATTTAAGCAATTTTGTGTTATTTTTTCAGTTAGTTGCAGGTTCATGCTCTTTGTTATTTATATATATATATATATATGAAATACAACTGTATGCTCATTTGCATGTCTTAGGCAGGTCTGCATCCCCGCCTTTCACCATTATCACCCAGCACACCCACTGCAGCAAGGGATTCTGGGAAATGACATGCAAAGGCCTATAGGGAACCATGTTAAAAATGGTTTTTGAAGCAAAAAGTGGCACTGTGTACTCATTTGCATGTCATTTCCCAGAATCCCTTGCTGCAGTGGAAGTGCTGTGTGCTGGGTGATAATGGTGAAAGGCGGGGTTGCAGACCTGCCTAAGACATGCAAATGAGCATACAGTAATATATCCATGTGCTATATGCTTTGCTGTGGAGGGTTTTTGTCACTTTTTTTACTAACCATAACTTAACTCAGTATATACACATGCACATACACATACACGAGAAAGAAGAGAGAGCGAATGCCCCATAGCGTAATATTGTTGATTTAATGTTGGAAGTGAAGGAGAGGTGTATTTCGACGACTAAGAATCAGTCCTTGTGGTCAAGTAGATCGCCTCTCCCACTTGAATGGCTGCAGTATAGATCTCGCGCTTCAATGCTGCCTCGTGCGCGTGCGTAGCGTCGCAATGACGTAATTGCGCAATTGGAATCCCTGACGTGTTTCGTCACCAGAGCGCGACTTTCTCAAAGGGCTGATACTGGATGGACAAAGCTCCTGATATTTATAGCCAGTTGGCAACCCGTAGTTGAAGTAGAGTATATTAACCTGTGAGGTTCTAACGAAGACTGAGAGTCCCATAAAGAATTAATTTAAATAATAACTGGCACAATAAAACAATGAAGGGAATAAAGAGATCTACGAGACCACACCGGACTGATTCTTAGTCGGCGAAATACACCTCTGGCCTCCTGTGAAACAGCACCATCTCCACGCAGCCCTGAGGGAGCTAATACTTGCGGACGTTTGCAGTGCAGAGAACGGATGGTGGTGATTTATTCACACATTGTTTTATTTGAATTTTACTCTTGTGAGTGTTATTCTCCCCCCCCCTTCCCTTCCCTTTTAACATTAAATCAACAATATTACGCTATGGGGCGTGCGCTCTCTCTTCTTTCTCTTTTCTAGGTATTCTTGGATGTGGTTCATCCTACTTGAGAGCAGCCGGAGACCCCCACACCAGCACCAATTATCAAAAAAATTTCATGGATTGATTTAAAAGGACAGGTTGGACTCTTTACCTTTTCTTTACATTTTTTGCACTTTCACATTTTTTTAATTTTGTGAAGTTTACTGTGTTATGCATTTTTGTTAATATTTAATGTGTTGTTTAGAAATAGTTACACCTCGCATATATTACACAGTTTAGTTCACTTTATTACTTTATCACTTTCGTCACTATTATAATATATATATCTATAATATCTATATATATAATATCTTTATTGCTAAAGACAAAGTAGTCCCACTAAAAGCACTCAAGCAGAGTAATAATAAAGAATTGTTTATTCAAGGACATGATTACACAAAATACAAATTTAAAACAGTCCCCAAGGGATCCCTACAGCTAAGAAATAACCACCCATCGCCGGAAGAAGAGATCAGTGTATCTCGAAAGCTCGCACAAATAAAAGCATTTCGTTAGCCACAGAACGGTATCATCTATTTATTTTTTGATTATTGAAGCTCGGCTAACACGGTACTGATATCTACATGTGTGTATATATATATATATATATATATATATATATATATAAAATGATGTGGTGGGTGTTGCAGTTTGAGCGTGCTGGGAAAGTGTGTATGTGTATATATAAATACACACAAAAAACAAACCTACAATATTGCCTAGTGAAATATACCAAAAGTGTGGAAATTATGAAAATGAATCGATGTGACCTTAACCATCAATAAATAAATATACAGTGGGTGTAAACTAATTGCTACTAATAAACCTATGTACTAGGACCACCTGGTCCTAACGTGAATCAATATATACCATCCAATGTGATAACAAGGATGAATGAATGGTGAGGGGGTGTAGCTGGGTGGGAGGGCTCAGGAATTAATGGTGAGGGGGGTGTAGCTAGGTGGGAGGGCTCAGGAATGAATGGTGAGTGGTGTAGCTAGGTGGGGGGGGGGGGGCCTCAGATCAGGAATGAAATGGTGAGGGTGTTAGCTATGATGGGAAGCTCAGGATTGAATGGGGAGGGGAGTAGCTAGGTGGAGTCTCAGGAATGATGGTGAGGGGGAGTAGCTAGGTGGGGGGCTCAGGAATGAATGGTGAGGGGTGTAGCTAGGTGGGGGGGGGCTCAGGAATGAATGGTGAGGGGTTGTAGCTAGGTGGGACAGCTCAGGAATGAATGGTAAGGGGTGTAGCTAGGTGGGACAGCTCAGGAATGAATGGTAAGGGGTGTAGCTAGGTGGGAGGACTCATGAATGAATGGTGAGGGGTGTAGCTAGGTGGGAAGGCTCAGGAATTAATGTGAGGGTGAGCTAGGTGGAAGGCTCAGGATGATGGGAGGGGTGTAGCTAGGTGGGGGGCTCAGGATCAGGAATGAATGGCGAGGGGGAGTAGCTAGGTGGGGGCTCAGAATGAATGGTGAGGGGAGTAGCTAGGTGGGGGGCCTCAGGAATGAATGTGAGGGGTGTAGCTAGGTGGGGGGGCTCAGGATCAGAATGAGGGAGGGGTGTAGCTAGTTGGTGAAGGCTCAGAATGAATGGCGAGGGGGAGTAGCTAGGTGGGGGCTCAGGAATGAATGGTGAGGGGGAGTAGCTAGGTGGGGGGGCTCAGGAATGAATGGTGAGGGGTGTAGCTAGGTGGGGGGGGGGGCTCAGGATCAGGAATGAATTGATGAGGGGGAGTAGCTAGGTGGGGGGCTCAAAAATGAATGGTGAGGGGTGTAGCTAGGTGGGAGGACTCAGGAATGAATGGTGAGGGGAGTAGCTAGGTGGAGGGGAGCTCAGGAATGAATGGTGAGGGGTGTAGCTAGGTGGGAATGCTCAGGAATGAGAGGTGAGGGGGTGTAGCTAGGTGGGCGGGGGGCTCAGGAATGAATGGTGAGGGGTGTAGCTAGGTGGGAAGGCCCAGGAACTAATGGCTGCTTCTTATCGGCGTCCAATCCAAAGAAAATCACATTCATGTAAACACAAAACAAAGATGTACTTGCTCCAATTATATCCGTGTGTGATAGTACGTATAACAATAGAATTTATTGTATCCCCAAATTACCAATGGACGATATAAAAACACAAAAAGGAGAAATACAGAGAGAGAAAATCATAATAAAGCACTTAAAAATAGCACATAATACCACACAACATCAATATATTCTAGCTGTAAGTTGAATATTGGAACAATAAAATGTCTATCACACTTTGAGAAGTTAGTATGAATGTCTGTGTGTAGTATACAAGAGGTATAGAGACTCCAGGGTTCTGTGCGTCAGTATGGAGTTACTGGGATGATTGATCTTAGAGACCGGTCCTCTCCCGATATAGCAGATAAGAGAACACTATATTGCTGTGTGCAGAGACTGTATATGTTTAGCTATAATAGTGCCTGTTTTGGGGTGGTAACTAGTTTAGCTGTCCATCCAGTTAGTAAGGGCGGAAGCTGCATGTGTAGTTAGTCTCCTAAGAGGAGTAGGCATTTATTTTATGATCTGTTTTGACTTAAAGGGACGGTGGGCCTGTTTGTGTATTATTTAACCCTGTAAATAAACCCCATATAGAGAAATAATAAAAGTCCAATAACCGTAAATGTCCTGGAAATTCAATGCGGATTGGGAGAAATGTCCAAAGAGAAGTCCCTTCAATTCCTTGACCAGATACAGATTCCTCTGTGTGTTGCGTGATATGAAAGAAAACAAAGAGAAAAATACAGTGCAACAATGCCAGCAATAGATTATGGCTACCACTGTCTAGGAACACAAAACATTGACTGACACACCTATAGAGTGACACTCAACAAACAAAACAAACATATGACAAACAGTGACAAGGCTGAAAATATAAAAAAGCTAATTTAATATAAGAGATAAAACAATAAAATTGATGATACGCGATTGACAAGAAGATCACTGGTCCGGTATGTTAAAACCGTAACCCTACTCACAGACTAGATGATGTATTCAGGCAATGGATAACGGCCACTATAGATACACAGTCCTCTGCGTTCCTCGGGCGGATGTTCCGTCACTGGGAGGCGGGCCTTAGGGAGGAAGGTACTTCCTACTTCCGATCCACTTCTGACGCGCTGATCTCGTCAATATCGTCAAAACAAGCTCTGAAGATTACCCTACGTGTTTCGTGCCCATGCGTATCCCCTGAAGAAGTGTGCGCATGTGCACGAAACGCGTAGGGTAATCTCCAGAGCTTGTTTTGATGATGTGTGCGATGTGAATGCACTCACACGTGAGGTTTTATCTGCTGTACACTGTACGGCAGAGGGTTTTTCTCACTTTTGTTACCCACCATAACGGTAATGTCATGTTAAACCCCGGAACATACGGTAATGTCCGGTTCTGTTCTAGGTAACGTCACGTTATGCTCCCTAATGTAACGGAGCTTTGCGGACCTGGCCGCTGTGACACTCATAATTATAAATGATTTCACTGTAAAGCAACATCTGACAGAGGTATATGCATCATCAATACTGTGCAGCGCCAATATATACCACAGCGTAGTACAATGTGGGAGGGAGGGGCAGTAACATTATATCACATAAGCGTACGTGTGTGTTTAGACCAGGGGCGGCCAACTCCAGTCCTCAAGGGCCACCAACAGGTCAGGTTTTAAAGATATCCCTGTGTAGGAGGATATTTGCAGAGGTACGCAATGGAGACTGTTTTAAGGTGAAATGAAAACAAGGATTTATTGTGCCTGTCGCTTTAAACACAGAAAAAAACCACATAAGAGAAATAGTGAACCAAACAAAACCTGCTCCACTTTGGCATATATGTATCCTTATATTCCAGCCCTTTTTAACTTGGTGGCTACCCAAGCTATTCATCAGCCCAAGTCATATAGATATATATATAAAGCAGAAAATAGCCGTGTTAGTCCAGTTGCGATAGTGCAGAATAAATGAGTTCTTCAGTATTAGGTGATACCTTTTTTATTGGACTAACAATTTATGTCCTAGGACAAGCTTTCGAGAGTTCTCCTCTCTTCTTCAGGTCAAGCAATACTGATATACACAGGAATCTATGGCTAAAACAGTGTAGAGAGAAAAAAAAACAGATATGTTCTGTAGATAAGGTAGGGTGTTAAAAGTGTTTGAAGCCAGGGGAGCGTGACAAGGAAAGGTGGGGAGGGGCAGGGATGCCGGGGGGAGAGAAAGTGTGGATGAGAATAGAGGCAAGCAGGATAATTACAAACAATTTTGATAGGGTGTGAGAAACCCCATGTCCGCATTTAGTCCTTTGGTTTTGGTGTCAAAGAGTCTTATCATTCTGAGTTCAAATGTTTTCCGTTCTTGGGTGCGTTTAAACATTCCATTGAGGATTTTGATTTTTAAATCATTTATGGAATGATCTGGTTGTGAGAAATGATGTCCCACAGGTGAGCAGTATCTTCCTTCTTCGTGATGGAGTATGGAGTGTCTGTGCATATTCATTCTGCCTTGTAGTTTTTGACTGGTTTCCCCAATGTAGCAACCTTGGTCACATTTGTTGCACTGAATCATATACACTATATTCCTGGATGTGCAGCTGTATGATCTTTTAACATTGAGTGACTGGCTGTGGGATCTTGGCAAATATGTTTGCAGAGTTTGCAGCGTTTGTTGTTGCACGGTTTTGTGCCATTATCAGTGTCTTTAAGTTCGTTATGAAGTTTTCTGTTGACTAATTTCTGTTTGAGGTTTGGTGGTTGCCGGAATGCAAGAATGGGAGGTTTGGGAAAGATTTCTTTTAATGTCGCATCCTCTGCTAGCATGGGTTGCATATTATATTTATATATATATACACACACACACACCAAGAGGTCTGCAGCACACTCAATAGAAAAATGACAATTTAATATAAGTAAATCATCAGGCAATCAACATGCTCCAGAGCAACGTACGTTTCAGACCATAATGTCCTTTCTCAAGCTCCTAGTGATCTGAAACATATGTTTATTGCCTGGTGATTTACTTATATTAAATTGCCATTTTTCTACTGAGTGTGTTCCGGACCACTTGTTTTTGTGTATGTACTGGACTGGCTGGTGTTCCCTGTCTATCTGCGAGCACCTTGACTTCTGTTAGGTATATTTTCTATTTTTTGGTCTATAGTCTTGTGTTTGTGTGCACCCAGCATCTTTCTATTTGTCTCTCTCTCTATCTCTCTTACACACAAGGAGACAGTTTTGGGAAAATAAAACATGGCTTTATTGAGCCTGTCCCTTTAAACAATGCAAAGCATACAATAACAAAATAAACAAACAGCTTAAACCTGTGTAAGGGCGAACTCACTTCCCAGTCCCTCTCTACAAGACTGGGAGGAAATGCCCCTTACCAGTCTATCACCCCAAAGTCTCAAAAGGTACTTTCATGTCAGTCTCCGTAGTGTAGATAGTGGTCTGCTGCAGGGTCTAGCCTCTGGCAGGGTCCTGCATCCTCTGTGTACAGCCATAGAAGTCTGGTCCCCTTGTGTCTTGCTTTCAATACACATTCCTGTGTGCTCAAGATGTTCTTCTCATGTCAGCACCGTTGTGTGCCAAGGAAAATCTCTGGTTTGTTTACAGTAGGAGGCTTTTAAACTGGTCTGATTAGCCAGTTGGAAACTGGTTAATTGTTTTTAGATGCCATCAACCAGGTCCCCACTGGATTTCTCTGACCAGTAGAGGCTTTTATATTGTAGCCTAATTGAGACAGGGTTGCAAAATGCACGACTTGTGTTTCGTCTTAATAAAGTTCCTTGTGAGGTACTGGAACATTGAACAATTTAATGAAGCCATCCTCTAAACCGTAAATGTGAGTGCAGATCTTATCTTCTCCTTACTGTACCTAACTTTTCCCAGAACAGCTGTGCACCACTGACCAATGGACATTGTAACTATGAGTGCACCAACCTTATATGCTTTAGGGAGGTAAGAAAGGCAGTAGTTGCAAAGCAGAAAGCAATTACAGTGCAAAAGGAAAGTCAATTTGTGTGA
>WSYH01018751.1:0-10775 GCA_036426205.1 Ascaphus truei
ATACAGACAGGCAGACAGACACAGACAGATACAGACAGACAGACAGACAGATACAGACCGGCAGACAGATACAGACAGGCAGACAGATATAGACAGGCAGAGAGATACAGAGAGATAGATATAGGAAGACAGAGACATATAGACAGATACAGTGATATACAAGCCCCCACTGTCAGTAATAAAGTACATTTTCCCAAACCTCACACATTGTGTAGGTGTCAATAGATAGATAGATTCATAGATAGATTCATAGATAGATAGAGAGATAGTGATATAATAGCCCCCACTGTCAGTAATAATAGCCCCCACTGTCAGTAATTTTCCCAAACCCCACACATTGAGGAGAGGGAGTGGCTCAGTATTGTATTGTATGTCTTTATTTATATAGCGCCATTAATGTACATAGCGCAGTAAGTAAAGTAAGTAAAGTAAGTGACTGGCACTGAGTAAAGACACTGACTGGCACTGAAAGTTTGAAGCAGGGGCGCCTGGTTCAATTCCCGGGTCGGCTCCTTGTGACATTGTGCAAGTCACTTTATCTTCCTGTGCCGTATCCTGCAGCCTGGTGCAGCTGAACGCAGTTATCGAGCCAGTGGACAACTCTACCTACGCAACTATGCCCCATTAATTTAAAATATAAAAATGGTAGAATAATACTACTTACTGTGTTATCAATATTATGTACTGTAATTATGGTGGAATAATACACTACTGGTTATCAGATGTGTCTTTAACTCGTACTTTGTTAATGTAATACTGACTTGGTGGAATAAATACTAACCTACTTGTTATCATGTTATTACTTGTAAGTAATGTGGCAATAATACACCCGATACTTGTTGATCAATGTTATGTACTGTCATTAATGGTGAGAATAAAATACCTGGATCTTGTTATCATAGTTAATGTACTAGTCAATTACATGGTGGAATCAAAATCTACCTACTTGTTGTTCATCTTATGTACTTTATTAATGGTGGATAAATATACAGCCTTTTTACATGTTACTTGTCTTGTATTAATGGGGAATAAATCGTACTACTCTACTTTGTTCATGATTACGTGTCTTGTAATTAATGGTGGATAAATACTAACTCCTTGTTATTTGTCTTGTATTATGGGAAACTACTTCGTTTCATATCTCTGTAATTATGGTGGAATAATACTACCTACTTTTATCATTATATTCTGTAATTAATGGTGGATAAATACATCTACTTGTTATCATGTTTACGTCTGTAATTAATGGTGGAATAAATACACATCTACTTGTTCATCCATGTGATTATACTGTAATTAATGGTGGATAAATACTACCTACTTGTTATCATTTATTCTGTAATTATGGTGGAATAAATACTACCCGGTCGATTATTGTGTTTTATGGGGGGGTAATATTTTTAACATATCTATGTCTTGTATTTGTACAACTCCATTGTATCATGTATACTGTAATTAAAGTGGAATAAATACTACCTACTTGTTATCATGTACGTCTGTAATTACTGGTGGAATAAAACTACCTCAATTGTTTATCTGTTAGTCCATGTTAATTATGGGTTGGAATACATACTACCGTCTTGTTATCTCATTATGTACTTGTAATGTATGGTGGAATAAATACTACCTACTTTGTTATCATGTTTATGTAAGCTGTCATTCAATGGTGGAGATAAATTACTACCTACTTGTTATCATGTTTTGGTACTGTACTTTAAGAAATGGTGGAATAACTACCTACCTCTCTTGTTATCATGTTTTTATGTAACTTATATTAATTGGTGGAATAAATACTACGTACTCTTGTTATCATGATTTCGTACTGTAATATGAATGGAAATAATATAACCTACTACCTCTGTTTATCGATATTACTTCTTTAATAATGGTGAATATACTACCATACTTGTTATTATTATGTACTTGAATGAAGTTGTGGAATAAACAATGCTACTTGTTATCATGTTAGTTCTTTGTAATTAGGATGGTGAGATCCATACTACATCACTTGTTATCATGTTTTACTGTAAAGTAATGGGGAAATAAATACTACTACTTGTATCATGTTATGTTCTTTAATTACTAGGTGGATAAATACTACCAATACTTGTTTCTGTTAGTCTTGTAATTAATGGTTGAATACATATACCCTACTGTGTTATCGGTTATGTGCTGTAGTATTATGTTTGATAAATACTACCTACTGTTATCGGTGTTATTTATGTATTAATGGTGGAATAATACTACCTACTTGTTATCATGGTTATGTCCTGAATTAATGTGGAAATGAATACTACCATACTTGTTATCATGTTATGTATCTGTCATGGAAGGGACTAAATAACTACCTACTTGTTATCATTTTATGTACTGTAATTCATGGGGAATAAATACTAACCTACTGTTCTCAAGGTTATGTACTGAATGATAGTGGAATTATACTACCTACTGTTTTCATGTTATGTACTGTAATTAATGGGGAAGTAACTACTACTCCTGTTATCATGGTTATGTACTGTAATGAATGGTGGAATAAATACTACCCTACGGTGTTAAAGATCATTTATGATACTGTAATTAATGGGAATAAATACTACCTAACGTGTTATCATTTTATGTCTGTAATTAATGGTGGAATCAATACTACCGAACTTGTTGTATCATGTTTGTACTGTAATTAATGGGGAAATAAATACTACGCTACTTGTTATCATATTATGTCTGTAATTAATGGTGAATAAATCATACCTACTTGTATCATGTTATGGACTATAATTATTGTGGAATAAATACTACCTACTTTGTCTCATTCCAGGTCAACGTGACGACGGGGAGTGTTGATGTGTGCTTAGTACCATGAGCGCATTCCACCAGGCCAACTAGTTTTTATTCGAATCACTACAGGGCAAATTTGGCGACCTCACAGCAACACAACGCAGTAAAAACCTCTAACTACAGGAAGGACTTCTAACAAAACGTTCGAATAAAACCCATAACAAGATCTCTAACTTATATTCTAAACCGAGAGGCAGCACAGGGAGACAGTCCTGATCCCTGCACAACCCATCCATGACAACCCTGAGGAGAAAATGCAAGTGCTGCAGATCGGACGAATTGGAGTTATGAGGCGCAAGGATATGAACGCTTCTGCGCTGAAATGTAGCATTTTTAAAACAAACTTTGGTCTCTCAAGGAAAGCTATTTGATGCATAGGTGAAGCGGTACAATACCCTAAGGCTAAGGTCTGATGAGACGTCACTGCAGCTGGCACAAACCAGAACAAGTGACTACGCTGGGGGACCGGTCAGATTCCTAGAGGAAAGATTGAGGACCTGAAAACAGGACAGAAGAAGTAGAATGGCATTTGGTTCTGTTTTACAACATTGCCCAATCATCTCCTGCCTCTCTAGCTCTTATCTGCTTCCGACCTCCTGACTTCGTCCGCTGGCTTCCCTATTCATCTCTGTAAACTACACATTCTCCTCCTTTCCATATGGCTAAAAAGCATGCACTCCCTCTGCGGCCCCCATATATCTTCACCTCCTGATCTCTCCTTATCCTAGTCGCCTCTTACGCTCACCCAAGGTTCTCGTCATCTTTGCCCCTTTCCTAATCTCCAGTCCTGACATCGAGTTTCATTCAACCCTTTCTCAGAGTCGCGATCCTACGGTAGAACGTTCTTAATTGCCCTCAGTAGTCATCAGCACCGTCACATTTCCCCATGCAAAGCCCAGCGGGAATGCACCTCTACTAATAACTCCAGGTACAGGTGTCCTCCCCTGGCCGCGCTCTCTAATAATGCCTATTGTGATCTGAATCCCCCAACATACCACTTAGATTGTAACTCCTTAGGGTAGTCTCCTTTTGCCTTATATACGTGTCGCACTTAATCCCATTGTTTGCTTGTATTGTTACTGTAAAGCGCTGATAACAATTGTTGGTGCTACTGTCTAAAATAAAGAAGTCCTCCCATATGACTCCCTCGTTCCTGGGATTACCAATCATTGATGTCTTCTATAACGCCCTTTAATTCCTCCTCCTTTGCCTGAGATCTGAGACCGCCCAATAAGAATGACAAAAAGAAAACAACCAGGGAAGCGCTATATTAGTGTGGATCAGGCTCACAGCGCATTTTATGTATAAACCACATATAAACAATAGCATTAGAAATAGCATGCTTTATACACAAAATATAATAATATAAAATAACACAAGTCTCGCCAGTTGGAGTTGTCCAGGTGATGTAATTGCAAGTGAATGGCCCTGTCTATTTGACAGACTCGTGCACGAGTGACCTTTGATAGGGTATAAATCAAGTGGGTAGCTGGGATGGAACGACTACCAACTGTGCAGAGTAATGAATGATTTGTAAAAAATGGGAAGGTGCCGTGGAGGCCAATATGGAAAGCTCCCCCAGACTCAAAACTCTTGCGCTGGTGGCTCCTTTTTTTTCCTCTTCACGGAGCCTCCTGCAGAAACTCCGCTGTACAGCTCTCTGGGCTTGCCACACTAATCCAGGATGGACTAGCTCACCGGGCGCTGTTTCCGGATCTGACGTCACGAAGCCGGACGTGACCCCAACCCATTGCCCGCTGTGCCTGGACAGTGCCGCACACATCGGGGCTGAGAGCCGAATTTCACACAACGCACACAGCGTCAGTTCCACACCTCCGCAGTACACTCCCAAGGACTCCACGTTAGACCCACCAGGACGGGGCAATTAGACAGGTATGCACAAAAATCTGCAACCCCTCTAGACTCCTCCGCCTACTCGTTTTCAGCACGTGACAGTGCTTTCATAGGATACCTTAGGTTGTGCTGCGCAGCTCCAGGCAGAAACCCAGCCGGGAAGGGTTTGGGTGTCGTCGCGTTGGGCGCCGTGACGTCATACCCTGAAACCCGGCGCCCTGTGATATTCCATCCCTGGTGTGCAAGCCACACGCTGGTACAGCTGAGTTTCTGCAGCGCAGGCTGTGAAGGAGAAACAAAAGAGCACCAGCGCAAAGAGTTTTAAGTCTTGGTGATCTTTATTCCATATTTGATGCCTCCGCACCTTCCCATTTCTACACACTCTCCATTACCGCACAGTTGGTAGCCTTTCCATCCCAGCTACCACTCTGGATTTATACCTCTCAAAGGTCACTCTTGCCCGAGTCTGTCACATCAGACAGGCCATTCACTGCACTTACATCACCTGGACATCTCCACTGCAAAGACTTGTGTTACTCATTATAATATATTTTTTGGTATTCATCATGCTAGTTTTTATGCTATGTTTTTTATATGTGGTTTATACATAAAATTGGCTGCTGACCTGAATCCAACTAATATAGCGCTTCCCTGGTGTTTTCTTATTGGGGACCTTATGCCGGCAAGGTTGTGGGTACCTTGCAATTGGAACTGCTTATGTGTTGTGGATCGATTGTTGTTCGCTTCCTGAACCGTCCTGCCATTTTTGTTGTCTATAACACAGGCTTAACCCTCTCACTCCTAATGGTTCATTCAAATAACTGATTAATGGTCAAAAGTATATGTATTCATAGGATTTAACTCTCACATTCATCAAGTGTATTTTCGTTTCCATTCAATTTATAATTTACATAGTTTTTTTTTTTTTTTGTCCTCCCTTTTTTTCCCCCCTTTTTTTTTTCCCCCCCTTTTTTTTTCTCCTTTTTTTTTTTTTTTTTTTTTTTTTATCACACGTGGATTATTTATAATCCATTTTACGATGAGTGGTTTTCAGAACAGATCACCAGGCGCACGAATTTTTCTTTTGTTTGCTTGTTCAGTCTAATGACAATGTCTCACCATCTTGTGTTACCCAGCGCCTCCGTCATCTCATACCACCCCATTACTAAAGTCAGCAGTTTACCATTGTTCTTTACATAAATGGCGACTCCTCTCCTTCCTACAAATGTCACTGTCCCGCGCGCATCCGAGCGCGCGGTCACCGAATCGAACTGCAGGCCCTGAAACTCAAGCGACCCTGGAGACTCACTCTGGCATGGGGTCCCATACCTCTGAATTATCTCACTGATTTAATGTCCTGTTCCACCACCCTTGAATGACGTAGAGTGACCAATCGGGTTTCTATCAGTATTCCCCTCTTACGCGACTCGTAGTCAGGCATCTTACTTCTCAGGGGAGGCCGACGCGGACCGCTGCTCCTCACCCGCTGATCTGCTCATGAGACACGGAGATTGTTTCTGTCCCTCTGTTCAGCCCTTGCCACTGTCAACCCGGTAGGATTAAGCACTAAACGGAGCCCTCAACCCTACGGGGGCCCCCGCTTTAGAAACCTCCGGGCTCAACAGGTTCTGTTTTCAGGGTCCCGGATGGGGCCTGGATTTCAGCATCTTGTTTTCCTACTACAGTCTCTAACCTGTCCCTGTTCTAAATCTGTGTTCAACCTGGTAATAGCTGCAGTTTGTCTCACTTCCTGGTTCTCATCGCAAGTACCATTGCTCAGGAATCGCCACGATATCCAAGTCTGTCTGTCTGTAGCACTGACTCTATACTGGCGAAGTAATCCCCCCCGGTGTGAAAGATCAGTATGCCGGATTCATTTAAACTCCAAAATGTGAGAGAACTGACAAGACATGTTCCACGCTAGAGACTATCGCGAGCATTACAATCTAATAAGGCAACACTCATCGAGGAGGTACTATAGGGATGGCTGCTACGGCTCATCAGGCCTACTGGTCATGTATTTGGACATAGATAATGGGCTCACGACAAAGCCCTCATCAGCCATCAGGAGAAATGTGCCTATTGTGTAAATCCACCGATTCTATTGTTTAAGAGTTCATGGCCTCATCACCACGTCTTATAGCCTGGGGACAATTTGTAAATGCCTTAAAGTGACTAACTTTTGGTCTCCATTGTGGTAAGTATTGAACAATGGTGGGCTACTGTGAGTATCGCAATTTGTTACGTATTGGAACCGATATGCTCCATAACTCGTGCCTGAAAGGCACGGCGTGTCCTTCGCTATGTATGTGTATGCACAGGTGCAGACACCCCATGTAAAGTTACTCAGGTGGATTGGCCGATTAATCCTTTACGGAAGTCTACAACTCCCCGGTGTGTCGTGTTTACTACATTCCTTGGGACCATTGTGTTGCCACCCTTGCAAACTCTGACAAACGGAAGGATCCCACTGATCGTGTGGTACCATGTAGGTGCGGTGTGACCCCCAGTGAAGTGCACAAAAAGCGTCCCTCAGGTTTCTTGCACGCCTACTAACCATCGCCCGGGGACGAAAAGGATTTGTAAGCAGGACTAGCCTGAGGTCACAGTCCTGCATAGGATGTGCTCCGTGTGTCTGTATATGTCCTTAGTACGGTCCCATTGGTTGTTGTATGTGGCCATGATTCTACATACGTTTTTTCTGGTGTCGCTTGGGGTTCTCTGTGATAACTCTGACGTTTGGGTGCTGGTGGCTCCTTCGACGCTCTCTTGATCATTTGTGACTATATCCCTCTCGTTAGGACAGGTTGGTCCCATTGTGATTCAAGAAAAGACCCTCCAATTGGCATGCACCCTGATATTATGGCTGCTACAGGTATTATTAGAGTTACTAGGCTCTACCGAATGAAGGTCCTTTTTAAATAAAATCACAAACATCACTTTTATTACATCAGAAGTATATATGTGACAATTTGAACAAAAATTGCATATAAACACATTTGTTTAAAATCCCGTAGATGAGTTGTGTATGGATTCCTTAGATATAAAAATTGTAGGTAATTATTATATATATATTTTTTTTTGCCTAAATGGTCGTCCCAATACTACTTGCGATACTACTATAATCATATCCCTCTCCAGGAATCTGTTCGCCATTGGTCCACAGCGTTGTTCCTCCAATCACTGTCTTCTCTGCAATTCTCTCCGAAGTGTGAGGGCATTGAGCGAGTCGGATCCCATTTACCTAGACTAGGATTTGGCTGCTAGCTATCCTGATGCTGGTAGTTGGCGCTGCTCCCTTGGCTATATATGGTTAGTGCTAAGAGCTCCGTTCATCCCCTTTGTATTGTTAGGAGGATCCTTGAAAGGTAGCAAATGGTAGAGATTTCAAAAAAAACTTTTGATAGATAGTTCATATATGATAGATACAAGATTCATAGATAGATTAAGCGTTAGATAAATTCCTATATAGATAGATTCATAGATAGATAGTTCATGATCGATAGATTCATATATCGACAGATTCATAGATAATTCAAAGATCGATTAATTGATGATAGATAGATAATAGATAATATATATGATAGATGGATGGATTGGATGATCGATGATAGATAGATCGATAGATAGATAGATAGATAGATAGTGAATATATAAATAATAGATAGATAGACGATGAGAGATACATACATGATAGATTTTTAAGAAAAAAGAAATATATCGATCCATAGATAGATAGATACGATAGATAGGTATACAGTGATAATAAAGCCCCCACTGTCAGTAATAAAGTACTTTTTCCAACCCCACACATTGTGTAGGTGTGGATAGATAGATATATAATGATCGATAATATATGGTTAGTATATAGATAGATAAGATAGATAGAGATATAGATAGATTTGTAGATAGTGAATGATAGCTTGAATAGATAATGATAGTAAGGTAAGATTATGATAGCTAGATTCATATATATCATCAGATTCATCAGATATAATAGATATATATATCGATAGATAATAGATAGATAGATAGATAGATAATAGATATAGATAGATAGATAGAATATGATAGATAAGATGCATAATATGAATATTCATAGATCGATTCTAGATAGATAGATTCATAGATGGACAGACCTACAGACAGACCAGACGACAGACAGACAGACAGACAGACAGACAGACAGACAGACATACAACAGACAGACACAGACAGCATATAGATCGATAGATATGATTGAGATATATCAGATAGATAGATAGATAGATAGATAGATAGATAGATAGATAGAGTGATATAATAGCCCCCACTGTCAGTAATAAAGGACTTTGTCCCAAACCCCACACATTATGTAGATAGATAGATAGATAGATAGATAGATAGATAGATAGATAGATAGATAGATAGATAGATAGATGAATATCGATAGATCATAGATGATTTCAATAGATAGAATAGATG
Organism: Ascaphus truei; assembly: GCA_036426205.1. Classification (NCBI taxonomy): domain Eukaryota; kingdom Metazoa; phylum Chordata; class Amphibia; order Anura; family Ascaphidae; genus Ascaphus; species Ascaphus truei. Next base: position 9,154 of record WSYH01018751.1, read on the forward strand.
ATAAGATTCCTAGATGATTGATAATTCTCGTATGATTGATATATAGATGATAGGTAGACTAGTCTAGGTAGATTCATAGTATGATAGATTTCAATAGATAGATAGATTCATAGATATATAGATTCATAGATGGATATATAGAATATAGAATAGATAAATATATAGATAGAACCTTTGTGACCTCCATTTAAGTGCCCCAAAGTGTCCCACATGTTTCTTGCCGCCTCTAACTACGATGTGTAATCAGGACATCCCGGAGCTTCACAGTCATGCATCATGATGTGCATTGTTTCTGTACTATGTCCTTAGTACGGTCCCATTGTTGTGTTATGTGCCGATGATCTCACCATAAATAAGACGTTTTTCTGGTGCCTCGGGTTTTATCTGTGATAGCTCTTGACGTTGTTTGGTGCTTGGCGCTCTCTTATAACGCTCTCTTGATTAGTTTGGTGACTAATATCCCCTGCCCAGGATCTGTTTGCCAATGTCCACCCTTGTTCCGTCCCCAACACTGTCTTCTCTGCCATTTCTCCGAGTGTGAGCATTGAACAGTCGGGATCCCAGTTACCAAGACCTAGGATGGGTGGCTGCTAGCTAGGCATGATGCTGGTAGTGCGCTGCTCTTCTATAGATGGTGTGGCTGCAGGAGCTCCGTTCATCCCCTTGGATATTGTTGTGTTCCTGGAGGGTAAGAAGGGCAGAGATTTGACGTTAGATCGATAGATTCCTAGATAGATTATAGATAGATAGATAGATAGACAGACAGACAGAACAATACAGGCAAGAAAGATACCGACACATACACTACAGACAGCACAGACAGATACAGACAAGCACAGCAGACAGATACAGACGATGAGACAGTGGACGGCGACAATCAGCCAGATGCAGACAGACACAGACAGGCAGAACAGGATTACACCGAGGAGCAGATACAGGACAGGCAGACAGATACAGATACGTAAGCGCAAGGACAGATTACAGACAACACAGACAGACACAGACAGATACCGACAGACACAGACAGATACAGACAGGCAGACAGACAACCGACAGATACAGACAGGCAGAAGACGCAGATCAGATACAGACAGGCAGACATCAGAAGACACAGACAGACTAGATAACCAAGCATACAGGACACAGACCAGATACAGACCAGAACCAGAACAACAGATACAGACGTCAGACAGGATACAGCCAGCAGAACAGATATAGACGCAGAGAGATTACGAGAGATAGATTAGGAAGACGAGACATATACAGATACAGTTATATACACGCCCCACTGCCAGTATAAACGTACATTTCCCAACCTCACACATTGTTGTAGGTGTCAATAATAGATAGATTCCATGATAGATTCATAGATAGATAGATAGTAGATGATAATAGCCCCCCCTGTCAGTAATAATAGCCCCACTGTCAGTAATTTTCCAAAACCCCACACATTGAGGAGAGGGAGTGTCTCAGTATTGTTTGTATGTCTTTATTTATATAGCGCGCATTAAGTAACATATGCGCATAATGTACAGTAAGTAAGTAAGTGACTGGCACTGAGTAAAGACACTGACTGGCACTGAAGTTTGAAGGCAGGGGACCTTTTCAATTGCCCGGTCGCT
>WSYH01018752.1:0-10774 GCA_036426205.1 Ascaphus truei
TATATATATATATATATATATATATATATATATTTTTTTTTTATCACCAACGATCCGCGGATCCGCAATCCGCTGGAATTTAAGAATCCGATCCATGGATTCAGCAATCCAATCCGCGGATTGTATCCAGTGGCAATTTTGGATTAATCTGCACGGATTGAAACTGGAATAATCCATCAACGGCTTCTGCACCGCGGAAAGGACTGTGACAGTTTCGCCCTTCCCCAGTGCTGGGTCTACCCCCGTGTTTGGATGAATACGCCATTCACTTACCGGGGTAACATTTGTGTTAAGAGCTTTTCCGTTTTCTGTTTTTCTATCTCGAGCTCCTCTGTTCGTTCCCGGATTAAATCCTCCAGGTTACTGGAATATTGTTCCAGCATTCGCAGCATGGAATCAATGATGTTCGTCTTCTTCCCTTTGTTGATGTTTTTAAACTGCAAACGTCAGCAAAATGAATGTTTTAAAAAATAGGTTCCAGGTACCAAATCCCCCGTCAACCTTCTGCATTGGGGAAGACAGAACATAATCATTGGGGGCACGCGACGTCTCACAAAAGAGTTCCCAAAAACTACAACTATTCAGATTGTGTGGAAATATACATGAGCACATGGAGTGCATAGTGTTATTATTATTATTATTTATTTGTAAAGCACCAGCATATACCCCAGCTCGGTACAATGGGGGGGGGGGGGGTTGGAGGGGCAACGTGTAGCTTTCTTAAGCTCATTTTACTATTGATTTTCCTAAAGCTTTAGTCTTCTGTCTAGTGTCTACTAAGTCTACTGTCATAGTTTGCGGTTGTGGCCATTCCCCTTCGGCACCAACACATCCCTGAATTCATTGCCGCCGCCAAGATGACCGATATCTAAAGTCATTTCACCCTCAGCCAAGATGGCCAAAGTGGCTTTATTCCACCCTCAACTTGGATGAAGGTTGTAATTGGCTGTAGCTGTTCCTGGACTATATAAGGAAGCCATTTCTAGCTGGCCCGTGTCCGACCTAGGTGTCTGATCCTTATACTCTCGGAACCCGTCTGGTAATCCTGTTAGACTTTGCCTTTGCCGAACCTCTGCCTGTAATTGGACTCCGCTTGCCTGTCTCCTGTCCTGACCTTGGAACCGTGACACTGACTACGCTGCCGCACCTTCACCCCGACCCTGGCTTGTGACCCACATATTCTCCTCCATCAGGGTTCAGTCCCTAGGCCCGTGGTCAGTTCCCATATCCTGTCTCAGCCCTGCGGGTCAGCCGCCTGTTACAGATGAGCACTGTCACAAATACACAGCGTATAACACCACATAAGAGTTCAGGACATACACCGACAGACCTGGGTACCGTTCTCGTTCAGTATTGTGGATCTGACTCACTTATTATGCTCCCAAATCATCTGGTTTCCTGTACGTTATAAATACTATCTTTGACATATACAGCCAGCAAACCCTCAAAAAGACAGCTGTTAAATCCACATTGGACTCGACTTATACTATGAAGCTGGTTATAGGTACGAAGAAGAAACGTAGGCCCATATTTACTAAGCAGTGCAAGGTCATAAGTCAAATGATGGCCATTGACATGAATGAGCCATCAAATGTCTTGTAGCTTAGCACTGACAGACAATGAGGTAAGAGTAAGGCAGGTAATGTTACCACCTCTGCCAGGTGTTAATAAACCAGGCCGCTCACTTGATCGAATATTTCATCGAAGGTCGGGCGTCTGTCTGGATCCTCATTCCAACACTGCTTCATGAGTACAATGCACTCCATGGGGGCATGGTCGGGAGATACAAAGGGGCGGCACAGCGGGGGGGGTTTCTTTATCTCCTGGATGAGTTCTGTAAAGCAGAGAAGGACAGGTTTGTTATTGTTGTATTTTCAGCGCAGCTTATCTGTACTGATCTCAAACAAATGCATGGCCGTCCGTCCATTTACCCTCATACCAAGGCAGGTCAGTGGAAGATCTCCCTCAATGGCCTCCCACGTGTCCTGGCTTGGAGCGGACACATGGTGGCACTTAGGCTATGATCACTGGATAGACCTTCTGAAGCTCGGAGAGGCCAATCTGGACATTTATGGGTGAATATTCATTTCTTCCATTCATCAGCACACACCCAAAGAAAGGAAATGTATGGCTCTGAAAAGCTGACCTTTAAAACTCAATAAAATAAAGTTATCATCTCTACTGTATTATTATTTGTCTGGCCATAGTGTTCCCAGACTGAATTCCTGTCCTACATATGACCTCTGTATGGAGGATGTGTGTAGCAATATTGTTATATTTATGAGGTCAGTATTGCAAACAACTCCATGTCATGAGACTGCATGCAACGACTGGTTCTTTAGTTCACATTTACGATAGAGATGTCAGATCATTGAAAACAAGGAGGAATGGGGATGAGGTTCAAAAATCATGGTGTGGAATCGCGCAGTTACATGGACTTAGGCTGTGCCTATAGTGCCGTCGATGGCGACCGCCACACGGCGGGTGACGTCACCCGTCGCCATCGCCACCGGCAAAACTTACGTTTCGCTGGGCGGCGGGGTCAAGGGATTCCGGCAATTTGATTTGTTCAAGGGCCGTCACGTGACTGCCCTTGAAAAAAAATCACATTTTGCCGGCTGTCATAGGAGGGGGGTTTTGGCCCGGTATTGAAGGGGTTACACCCCATTTGGCCACCCCGTGCTCTCACGTGGGAAGCAAGGGATTAACTGGACTGCGGTTCAGTAAGGTGTTTTTACCCTGCTTCAGCAACCAACTGTGTATTGCTGGTAGAGACAGCTAGGCTCATGTCTGGAGCGTTGGGTGTGAAATATAGCACCTGTGGCAAACGTTCTCTACACAGGAGGCCCAGCTTCAAAGCATTTCTTGACAAGGGGTTTTATGGGGGCCAGGGGTGCTGCTACAGAAGGAGATATCAGAATGAGTGACCTTATTAAATATAAGAATATAATGAGATGTCCTCGGCTGAACATGCTAAAAGTTACATGTGTGTATCCGTGGGACCGAGTCGCAAATAATGATTACAGACATATGATGTCTAGCAGGTACTAAGAGACAGATATTAATATCTCTCTTAATTTTAGTATTACACGGTAATATTTAGTCTCATTGGGAGCGTCATGCGTGCCGGAATGTATTAATATGTCTTGTGTGCCAGTAAGTACTACTGAACTGAAGTTATGAAGTTATTTAGATAGGAAAATCAGTTTTTAAACGTCCTGGGGTGGGAGGAGTTTTACTCTGAGGTAAGACTGTCAACCTCCCCACTGATTTATGACAGGGGTTTGATTTAGGTTGTGTTCAATGGGAAATAACTGTATTTAAGGCTGAGCAAGTGTGGGAGGGGGGGGGGCTGAGGAAATAAGCCCCCTGATTAGAATAATACCCACCCAGTGGGCAGGTATTACAGTGCCCTCAGGTGAGGTGGCAAGGAGAGATTGGGTGCAGGTAATTGTTCTCCAATGGCCTACACTCAATAGTAAGGTATAGACTGGAGATTGCATATAAACGAGGCCCAGCCTATACTCTGTGTCTTCATGTATTTTCGTGATGTCTACATCGGAACCTGAATTATGGAAGAAATGGCCCATCCTGTATCCTGATGGCTTTCTTGTCCAAACCTTTAAGTAAGTGTCTATATTTTGTCTGTTATTTGTATATCATGTGTGTTCACTTTTTCAAGGAAAAAACTATATTTATTTATATCTCAGTCGTGTTCAGTTCAACCCAGGTATTTTTGGTGTATATTATAGCTTGTCATAAAGTTACCGTGACACCGGCTTCCACTATAAGCGCACGTGGCAGCGGCAATGTGTTTGTTTCCGAGCGACGTCGCACCGCCGGCACTATAAGCGCGGCCTTAGGTTGCAAATACTTTGCGATAATCAGATCCAACATCACGTTTCATCCACAGAGCTTGGTTCTCACCTTCTGCGGACTGTTCCGAGGTGCAATACGGTGGCCCACGGACCACTACCTCCTGCATAATGATGGAGAAGCTATACACATCTCCAGCGAAAGAGCCGTGCAGCGCTGCGTGGACGTCCCTCAGCAGCTCTGGCGCTGTCCACAGGAGCTCTACCAGAGTGATAAAGAGAATATTAAAATGCTGAACACATGATGTTTATCCCCTTTTGCTATTGCTGCTAATGGCACTGCAATTATAGGCTAATGTGTTCAATGCACTTTATCTTGTGGCCCATAAGAAAGTCTCGAAACAAGGGGTGCAAGCTTAAAACCTCACTAAATGCGCCATTTATGTGAAACTCTTTAAGGGACAGAAACACATTTTTTGCTACAGCCGTGAAAACAATAGAAAAAAGTAAGGGGCTAACTTTACACATCTGTGCTGATGTCTACAAGGACCCAACTATGCATCAACATCCCTCAGTGCTGTCCAGATCACTGTATGTAAAGTCATGTGAACGGACCATTGTTAACTCTTTCCGGCAAGTGTTAGAATGGATAATGTTTGATGCGTGTAATGAGGGTCAGAGTTTGGATATTAGGGTTATGGTTAAAGTTAGCTTACCAGGGTGTTGGAATCAAGGGTTTAGGGTCCAATGTAGGATATTAGGGTTAGGTTTACCGTGCGCATATAGGTCTTCATGTGGGATTCTTTGTGTTAGCAGAATTTCATTGTAACCATAATCAGTCACTTTTAAGACAAAGCGCCCGTCCACCACACAGTTCCGAGACTTCAGCCTCCCGTGGATAAATTTCCTGTGGTGCAGGTATTTCATGCCCTGTGCAGGGTGTATGAAAAGAGAAATAACTCAATTATCTCCAACACCCCATGTCCGGCCTCACAACAGCCATTCTCCCTCACCTGCCCATTTCTGTCTCTGTTTGTGAAAGTGGTTGCAGAGTCCTGGCTTTACCTTGACACAGACACATTTCTGTTCCATATGTCTTACGCTATTTATAGGGCAGCCTATCTGATTCAAAACCAATATCATGTGGTTCAATGATACAGGCACTCCAAAGTTCAAAAGGGTGAAATGTATTCTCCACGTTTCGGCTCCTATTTATTTATTTATAAAATGTTTTACCAGGAAGTAATACTTTGAGACTTACCTCTCATTTTCAAGTATGTCCTGGGCACAGAGTTAAGACAAATAATACATGTTTACAAATACAGTTACATAATGAGCAGGGTATACATTATATACAAGACATTGCATGCACAGTTAAAGATAATTTGTATTATGGGCGTATGAAACAGTTACAGACCACATTAAAATGTGTGATAGCCTTAGATTTGAAAGAACTTAGACTGGTGGTGGATGTGAGAGTCTCTGGTAGGTTGTTCCAGTTTTGGGGTGCACGGTAAGAGAAGGAGGAGCGGCCGGATACTTTGTTGAGCTTTGGGACCTAATGGGGCCTTTATGAAGACTTTGGAGTGCCTGTCCTGTTTTTCTCATATCTATGTGATGCTTGGCTGACACTAGGAGGGTATGCATCCCAGATAAACCTAACCTACAAATACGTGAGTGGCTTGTCTCTGGAATATATACATATATTTATACATACACACACACCCACAGACTCAATTGACCTGGCAAACATAACTGTGACAGGGTGAAGTCAACCCCTATCAATTATGCCTGGGAAACATATGTCTGAGTGCTTCATCCAGCACTCATAAGGGTTAACTCAGGTGGAAGTTAGGTAATCAGGAAGTAAGCTGACACCTGAGAGCCAGGAAGGTAGATAAGGATCTTGTTACCAGCAGTAGCTGCCTGTCTCAGATGAGAGCACATGGATAGATGTGCTGCTAGCCAGAAGGATACAGCACACTACTTACTGCAGCCAAAGTAAGATTTGTTTCATTTGTTTCATGACTGCTTAAAAAGACTCTTAAGGTTTGGTTATGGTTTAGCCAGCCAGCCTGCTAGCTAGGAATGCTGTGTTAGTCAGTTTTCTCCCAACGAGGAGCAGGATTTATTTGCTTAAAGGGACAGTGTACCCGCATGTTATGTTGCTGTGGAGAAATAAAGCCACTGAACATTTTCATTTATCCTGAAACTACACGTGTGGACTGTTCCCTGACCTCGGCTACAGGCCGTCCTGCCACAATAACATTCTAAAAGCCAAGGTTCCCATCGATATGTTCCGTCACACTCAGGAACCCTCCTCCGTGCCGTTCCTTCCACTGTTTTACCTTTATGAGATCCAACAGAAGGGACGATTTAAACATCCAGTCGAGTTTCACATCTGCATTTCGGAGGAGATCCTCCAGGCTGCCCCTGGAACAGAACTCTGTAACGATGGCGAAGACGCCGCAGTCGTGGAAGAACCCGAGGAAAGGGTTAATGTTCTCATGGCGCATGTCTTTCATCTGCGTAAAAGAGGAGAGCAAACAGTAATCACTGGGGTTTGTGGCTCACGGCTACTTTGTGGCTATGTCGGTGCTAAGAGAGGCTAGTAGCATCCATGTATCAAAGCACTTCTCCATTAGACTGCGCTTATAGTGCCGGCGACAGCGCCGCGACGTCGCGTCAAAACAAATGCATTGCCGCCGTCGCGCGCGCTTATAGTAAGCACAAAGCGACGGATTGGTCGCGATCGCAGGAAGTCATCTCAATTTGATTTTTCCAGCGACCGCAGCCTGACGTCTCCGTCGCCGGCGCTATACTTGCCTTAGAAGCCCATGTGTTTCATCCTATGGTTTGTAAATAGGTGGTTATAAAACACACATATTATAGGCACGTGTCCTTTGTTTCTGCATCATTGTGTCCACTGCTCTTAGAGCCACAAGGTCTTTGGCGCTGTGTAAGATCTTCCGAAGAACAGTTCAACAAATACAAGATGCTTGAGCAAAGAGTTTATGACGTGCGATGCCGTTTCAAACAGCAACGAAAACGTTTCTTTACCTTGATACATAGGGGCGTATTTATTAAACTGTGATAATGCCAGCAGGGGTATTATTGCAAGGAGGCTCCCACTGGAGTTGATGCGATAGTACCCTCCCCAGCACTATCACAGTTTCATAGATAACCCCCATATTCCCTGTACTTGAAGTTTCTGCCCAATTCTCAGCTGTATACTTCAGATACAGTCCCTTGACTATACTGTATATCATTCCGATTACATTCATATTCCATCTGCTTGAAGTGTAAGAGTTTAAGCCAGATTACTGAGGCAGATAATGTCATTATTACCAACTTGGACCAGCTAGTTTACATGCCAAGAGATTGACACATACTCTATCATATGTGCATGGCGTGTGCATGTGTGGTCACTGAAACAGCTCATGTCTGTGAGTTCTGTTTCTCTTGTGCAACTATAGATTAAACATAAAAACTGAACCGGAAGGAAAAAAAGACAATTCTATCGTAATGAGAGCGGTCTCATGTTTATGGGAATGTTGCACGGGTCACAATCTGACGCGTGTTAGATTACGGTGTGGCTGCATCTTGTAGGCTGGGGTATCGTTTTACAAAATAACCGTATTCACAGATGATGCGGAATTTCCACATCTGTGTGCGGTATTGGAGTGATGTCGTATTGTATGTATATATGTCTGTCTGCATGTACAGTTTGTCTGTTTGTTTGTCTGTCTGTCTGTTTGTCTGTCTGTCTGTCGGTCTGTCTGGATGTACTGTCTGCATGGTTTGTCTGTCTGTCTGTCTGGATGTACTGTCTGCATGGTTTGTCTGTCTGTCTGTCTGCATGTACTGTCTGCATGTACAGTTTGTCTGATTGTTTGTCTGTCTGCATGGTTTGTCTGTCTGTCTGTCTGTCTGTCTGGATGACCTTTGCAGAAGTGATATAATGCATCCGAGTGATCATGCCCAAAGATGGAAGTAAATATTAGGAAGTAGGAATCGCTGCTCCGAAGAACTTCCCGTCCATGATTAAAGACGTACAGATTCAGTAGCAGGGAGGCAGGGCGCTCGTAGAGCTGAAGTGTATCACCGGGAAACTCCAATGGACTTCAATAAGAGTTTCCGTGTCACAGTGCCCCGATCGGCACTATCATAGTTTCATTGATAACCTCCATACTGTTAGAGCAGAGCTCCTATACATAGAGGGGTAGAGACTTGAAGTGCAAAATGGTGCAGAACAGAAAGGGAACAACTAATAACGGATCACATAATACAAACCATTTCAAACACGTCACTTGTTCCGGGCTTAAGGTCTCCAAAATCTCCAAAAGGAAACTTTTTCATCCACACCCAGTCCCCCTGGGGAGAGATAATCAAAAATCACCGCTAAGGAACGTAAAGTAATCACGAAATGGGCCCCTGGGTTCTTTCGGTAACTAAATACATTTTTGATCACCTACTAACGCAGGCGCGGACAACTCCAGTCCTCAAGGGCCACCAACAGGTCAGGTTTTTTAAGGATATCCCTGCTTCAGCACAGGTGGCTCAATCAGTGTCTCAGTCTTTGACTGCACCACCTGTGCTGAAGCAGGGATGTCCTTAAAAACTGAGCGGTTGGTGGCCCTTGAGAACTAGCGTTGGCCAACCCTGGATGTAAATAGCAGTATGGCTGTGAGTTGACACTAATATAACAATAGTGATACCAAACTGAATATACAATTTACACACATGGCCAGGGACAGACAGTGGGACTCTCCGTCTTAAACCCTTAGGCCTTGATCCACAAAAGGGGGTTATGGACTGGAGTTGAGCACCTCTGTGTAGGGGACACTTTGCTCTGTACCCTGAGCCTGCGGGATCCCATCATTAATTGTACGATTACCAGTTGAAGCCGAAACTCCATTCTGCGCCTTTACCAACATATTAAAGGGGTCAATTGTACATTTGTTCCAGTTGCAAAACTCATGCACTACAGATGCAATAAAACAGCACCAGAATTATCAACTACAACCCCTACTGCTTTAAATTAGCTGTTTTATTTTGGATGGATTTCCTTATTTTTGTTGCCCCCGCCTTGCATCAGTTCAGAAGCTTTGAGAAAAATGTCGGAATCGTCTATAAAAGAGAAAGAGTGTATTTATCAAAAACTCTCGGCTGCAACGTTTGATCAAGGTTAGTGCAACAAAACCGCACCAGATTTCCCAAACATCCCCCCTTGCTCCAGTTTTGTGGAAGGAAGACACCAAAGGCACGCCAACCTGAAGAAGTGAATACCATAGAAAGGGCATTAAAAGTCTTGACACAACATCTCACACAGCGTGACAAACGAGGTCATTGGGGGTCCACCCATAATAATACACACAAGGAGGATGTAGCTCTGTTTGGGGTGTTAAGACGCCGGGAACTCACCTCGTAAACTGCCACATTGGAATTCTCATAGGTAGCAGGTACAAGGCTCTTAACTGAGCCTGACTTCATAGGTGACTTCACACTCTTGGTATCTGACATCACCTGTCCGCTATCACTCGTCCGGCTGCCATCAAGGCTTATTTTCTACAATGAGAAAGGCATGGACCGGTTAGAAAGGAAGAACTCTCGTGGTCATTCTGCCATCGCGGTGTGTGGGGAGCTACGGAGAAGTGAATCCCCACTAATTCTATCCGTTGGTAATCTGAGGACACGTTGCTTTGGAGTACTGTACTCTACAACAAGGGGGGGCTCAACTCAGTCCTCAAGCCACCCCACCCCCCCCAACAGGCCAGGTTTTCAGGATATCCCAGCTTCAGCACAGGTGGCTCAATCAGGCTCAGTCGGAGCCACCTGTGCTGAAGCTGGTATATTATGAAAACCTGACTTGTTGGGGGGGGGGGGGGGCGTGGAGTGAGCCCCCCTTGCTGTAGAGTGTAGTTCTAGTGGTTGTATTGGTTCTGAAGATAATGAGGCTGGTCACATTTTTAATAAATTAGCATGAGAGTTTTTTCACATATATATAGATTTACATGAGCTTTCCCCAAATCTCACGTCCTTCCAGCAGACATATTGTGTGACTTTTGTAAGCTGCAATGCTTTAGGAAATAACCCCTAAAATATGTTTCTCTTACACATCCCCTAAGGCAGTGGTCTCCAAACTTTTCAGTACGAGGGACACATCGTATATCCTACACATTTTCGCGGGCCAAAAGAAAAAAAATCTTTTTATAATTGTTATATATTTATATATTTTATAAATGAACTAGCTGAGAGACCCGGCGTTGCCCGGGATGTAAATGCGTAATAGGTAGTATTATTTATAAATTGTGGAACAATAGGTGAGTATTTGTTGTAAAGGTTGGATAATAATATTGAAAAGAAAGATGGAAGAAAATGTAATACGATGTTGTATAAAAATGGTTTATTGTAACCACACCACAGTACAATGTATATTTTGGTGCCATAAGTGATGTAAAAATGTGAGGCGTGTGTCCTGCTAGGGTGTGAGGCGGCGGGTGGTGCGTGGGTTGTGAGTGCTGTCTGTGAGTGGGGGTCCTGCTAGGGTGTGAGGCGGCGGGTGGTGCGTGGGTTGTGAGTGCTGTCTGCGAGTGGGGGTCCTGCTAGGGTGTGAGGCGGCGGGTGGTGCGTGGGTTGTGAGTGCTGTCTGTGAGTGTGGGTCCTGCTAGGGTGTGAGGCGGCGGGTGGCGCGTGGGTTGTGAGTGCTGTCTGTGCGTGGGGGTCCTGCTAGGGTGTGAGGCGGTGGGACAGTGATGTCGGTGCGTAGGGGCGGGAGGCAGCAGGTGTGTGTGGCGACAGGTATGTGTCGAGTGTGGCGGGTGTCTGTTGAGTGCGTGCAGCGGCTGTGAGGCGGTGGGTGAAAGGCAGAGGCGGCCGGAGTAAGGGCGGGTGAAAGGCAGAGGCGGGGGTGGGGAGGCGGTAAGGCGGGCAGGAAGGCGAAGGGCGGCGGGAAGGGG
>WSYH01018753.1:0-10773 GCA_036426205.1 Ascaphus truei
GAAATGTTTACGTTCTCAAAAATGAATCATCAACATTTAATCTACTGATATAATCATTTCCCTCTGTCGTGGCCTGGTGACACAAAGTGTGACAAACTGCTGTGTTTCCTGGAAAGCCTGTTTCCACATCAGCCAAAATGTTAACAAGTTCAAGATCAGCTGTGGTAACGTGTAAAACATTTAATAGGAAAGTAATGTCTGTACTCAGAAATGTCAGTGTCTGGATGGGGAGCACATCTGTCCCAGCTGGAGAGGAACACAATCCTAATTCATCCAATGGGCTCTGCTCCTTGTGCCGGTATACTTACAGCTGTTACACACACTCACGTCGATATATGTGTATATGCATGCACGTATGTATATGTATGTATGGCATATTTTTATTTATATAGCGCCATTAATGTACATAGCGCTTCACAGCCATATATATATATGTATATATATATATGCAAATATAACTGTATGCTCATCTGCATGTCTTAGGCAGGTCTGCAACCCCGCCTTTCACCATCATCACCAAGCATACAGCACTTCCACTGCGGCAAGGGATTCTGGGAAATGCCATGCAAATGAGCACACAGTGTCACTTTTTGCCTCAATAACCATTTTTAACATGGTTCCCTATAGGCTTAAGCTTGCTGCATGGTCACAGCTTTGAGCACAGCCAGGGTTAAGGTGCATACCCAGAAAACCACCCACAGACAGCTGTTTCGACCTTGATGGGTCTCATCAGTGTGGGGTTGATTTTACTGGGAATGCAAGAGTGGCTATGGGATAGGCTAAACCATAATACTGAGTTAAGTTATGGTGAGTAAAAAAGTGACAAAAACCCTCCACAGGAAAGCAAATATGCAAATATAACTGTATGCTCATCTGCATGTCTTAGGCAGGTCTGCAACCCCGCCTTTCCCCATCATCACCAAGCATACAGCACTTCCACTGCAGCAAGGGATTCTGGGAAATGACATGCAAATGAGCACACAGTGTCACTTTTTGCCTCAATAACCATTTTTAACATGGTTCCCTATAGGCTTAAGCTTGCTGCATATATATATATATATATATATATATATATATACATATCATATAAATAACAAATAATATAAATAACACATGAAGGGGAGAAGTGCTTCAGACATTAAAGTAACATTTAGGAAAAGGAGTCCCTGCTCCGAAGAGCTTACAATCTAATTGGTAAGTAAGATCTGCAATGCTTCAATGCTCCGACCATCAGACCGGACCCCAGGACCCGCAGAATAGGAGGCGGAGGTGTGCGGGGTGAGAAGGGTAAGGTGAGAGCCAGGACAAGCTGCGGCAGGAATGGGGAGCCCTGCCCCCCTCTCCGAAAACACAACATAACAGGTAAGAGACAGGTCGAGCGGAAAGATAAACAGTGAGATCATTACACGTGCACACACGCACAGACGCACACTCATATATGTATATATATATAACCCTCATTACACGGGTTATAATGAAGGTCACATCAGATTAGTTATGTACAATGGCAGTGCTCAGTATCTCAGGCATTTGCAGGGTGCTGGGTGGGTGCAGGTATAACTATGTATATACATTGGCAGTGTTCAGTACAGTATCTCAGGCCTTTGCAGGGTGCAGGGTGGGTGCAGGCTGGGCGTGGGTGTAACTAAGTATATACACTGGCAGCGCTCAGTATCTCAGGCCTTTGCAGGGTGTCGGGTGGGTGCAGGTATAACTATGTATATACATTGGCAGTGTTCAGTATCTCAGGCCTTTGCAGGGTGCTGGGTGGGTGCAGGCTGGGCGTGGGTGTAACTACGTATATACACTGGCAGGGCTCAGTATCTCAGGCCTTTGCAGGGTGCTGGGTGGGTGCAGGCTGGGCGTGGGTGTAACTACGTATATACACTGGCAGGGCTCAGTATCTCAGGCCTTTGCAGGGTGCTGGGTGGGTGCCGGTATAACTATGTATATACATTGGCAGTGCTCAGTATCTCAGGCCTGTGCAGGGTGCTGGGTGGGTGCAGGCTGGGCGTATGTGTAACTACGTATATACACTGGCAGGGCTCAGTATCTCAGGCCTTTGCAGGGTGCTGGGTGGGAGTTAAAGGAGTGACAGTGCGCTACAAAGCTGTAGCAATTAAGAAATTATGTAGTGATTTAAACAAATGTTCCAGTGATAAACCAAATCTATTACCCAGAATTTATCCAAGAGGATCCAAAGTTCCCCAAATGCTGCACTCAACACATCATGAAAACATTGTTAGGACACTCATAGACCTTCAGATTAGTATTCTGACAGGCGATCATTATAGATCTAATTAGATCAGCAGTTTAAAAACCAAAAAATAATAAAACTTTAATTACATTAAAAAATGTATTACAACCCTCTAATCATAGTCATATGCTAAAATGGGCAGAGGATCTAAACTTAGAGTTAGATAGGGAAGACTGGAAGGATATTTGGGAAGCAGCCTCCAAAACATCAATTTGTACCACTATAAAAGAGAACATATATAAAATTCTATATCACTGGTACCTAACCCCGAATAGGTTGAGCCAGATTTTCCCCGGATCCTCAGATTTCTGCTGGAGAGGATGCAGACAAAGAGGAGATATGGCTCATATCTGGTGGAATTGTCCCAAAATTCAGGGGGGTTCTGGATCATGATACAAACAATGATACGAGAACTCCTGGGGGTGGAGATAGAAGTGGACCCGCTATCTATGATCCTAGCCAAACCAATAGAGGATCTAGAGACGCAGGAGAGTAAAATGATAAACCATGTCCTCACAGCAGCACGGTGCTCGGTTGCTGCGGCCTGGAAAAAGATCAATGCCCCTCCAAACAGACAGTACTGAGAAGAATCAGAGAAATCAGGGTGATGGAACTCCTCTCTGCACAACTTAGCCAAAAGGTGGATAAGTTCCATAAGACCTGGGAAATTTGGCCAGATGCTTGACAACCATAGGAGTCGAGTCATAGAAGAAAAGGACGCACTACACCCCTACACCCCCATCCCCTTTGTCCACCTCCTCCGCCCCCATCTTACCTTTACCCCTCTTTTCCCACTCTACTCTCTACTTTCCCTCAATACACCCGGGTATACCCGAATTCGTGGGACTAGCCGAGCTCAAATAAAGTGTGTCGCCAGTGTATATTTCAATCTGCACAGAGGTATTACATCTGAGATTCAATATACAAACTAATGAAAAGATATCAGTTACTGTACTGCAGAGGTTCTCAACTCCGTCCTCAAGACCCCCCGACATGACAGGTTTTAAGCATATCCCTGCAGGATATTCAGCACAGGTAGCTCAATCAGTGGCTCAGTCTTCAACTCCGATTCCCCGCTGGGTATCGTGCAGAGCTGCTGCTTCCGAAACCCCTGTTAGAGTACCTTTCCAACCGTGGAAACCATGGCAATGCAGGATTCTCTCAGGTCTCCTGGCAGTCGGGACTGGGCCTATTTGTTTTAAAAAGCTGTCTGTCTCGTCCAGAGATTGGAGGGCAAATTGCTTGCCGTTCTTCTCCACCATGAGGCGGAAGGGGAAGGCCTATTTATATTTCAAGCCTTTCTCTCGCAATAGAGAAGTGGTAGGCCTCAGCTGCCTGCTCTTGAGAATCATAGTGAAGAGGTCACTAAATATTTGTATGTTGGCATTTTCAAAGAGGATGTCTTCTCCTTTGGTTTTGTATGCCATTAAGATCTTCTCTTTAGTATTAAAATAATGTAGTTGAATGACAGCGTCTCATGACTTTGCTGGGTCAGTAAACCTTGGGCCCAAAGAGGGGTGTGCTCTATCCGCTTAAGGTAGCCCTGCAGTAAGTCTGGAGCTTCTGGCCAAGGGATGTTTTGTATACGAAGGATCTGTCATCTTTCCCTATTTTCAATATCCTTCTATCTCTCTTTAAGCAGTTTTAATTTTGTCCGTCACACGCTGGATGTCTCCGTCTGTGTTGGCCTGTCTTTTATCGACTGTACCTTCCAGCTCCGTGGTCCATTTATTAAGTATCTCCACCCCTCCTCTGAACACTATTACTGCTTTATGGAAATCAGCCTGGATCGAGCTTGTGATGTCCATAGCTATTTTTTCTAGGTCCTTTAGAGTAATACTCATATTTTTCCCCTTCTCCATATCGGCACCTGTAGCCACGTGGTCGCTAGAGGATCATCGCCATCTTCCCCTTCCACAGCCGGCGGCGGAGCCCTGTTGAAAAATGTAGATACCTCTTGGGGAGTATTTATTCCCCTTGTGTTTAGTTGCAAGAATATCTGCTTTTCGGAGAATTTGGATGAACTTTTTTATATGATTGTAGAAAGATTCGTGGAGCCACACTAGAACATGTCCATTCTCAGTGCCTCAACAGCACCCCCCATCCACCTCTTTTGTAATGCAAACAAATCGGATTTAGCTAGCATCACCTCAAATCAGATTATCCATCCATTTCATTAATTTGGTGGCTAGTCTCTACACATTTTCTAGTTCCATTATGTCTTTTTTTATGAAGTGGTGCCCAAAACTGTACTCCATATTCAAACTGTGGTCTTACTAATGCTCTATAGAGGGGCATACTTATGTTTACTACCCTTCCATCCATTCCCCATTTAATGCAAGATAAGATCTTGTTTGCCTTTGCAGCTACTGCCTGACCTTGGGCACTATTGTTAAGTTTGCTGACTACAAGCACTCCTAAATCCTTCTCTAAGGTACTCCACTCACAACTTTAACCCAACCTGAAAAAGTTCAATTTACTGTACGACAATTCTCTGTTGTCTATCCTTCAACCAGATTTCAATCCAGGTGCAAATATTTTTACTGAGTCCAATTTGCTTCATTTTGTACACTGTTCTGCCATCGTATCAAAAGCCTTTGCAAAATCTAAGTAGACCACATCAACTGCATTACCCAGGTCTAAATTCCTACTTACCTTCTCAAAGAAACTAATACGACCTATTCTTCATAACTCCATGTTGACTATTACTAATAATTTTGATATTCCTGAGTATTATCCCATATTAAATCTTCAAGTAGCTTCCGCACTATTGATATCAGGCTTACAGGTCTGTAATTCCCCGGTTGTGATCTAGCTCCGTTTTTAAATATAGGCACCACATCTGCTTTACGCCAATCTTGTGGTACCAAGCCTGCGGAAATGGAGTCCTTGAATATTAAATGTAATGATTTGGCTATTACTCAACTTAGCTCCTTAAGAACTCTCGGATGTATGCCATCAGGGCCAGGTGCCTTATTTACTTTCATTTTTTCAAGCGCCTATGAACTTCTTCCTCAATTAACCAATTGTTTATTAATATAGAGGTTGTGGCTTACGCCTGCGGCACTATTATTGCAATTGATTCCTCCCTGGTAAATACAGAGGCAAAGAATTTGTTTAATACCTCTGCTTTTTCCTTATCTCCAATAATGTTCCTGCCTGTCTCACACTGAAAGGATCCTATATTTTCTTTTCGAATCTTTGTTATTAAAGGTACTTAAATAACTTTTTAGGGTTGATCTTACTTTCTGCTGCAATCCTTTTTCCATTTTCAATTTTTGCTAATTCGATTGGCCTTTTGCAACTTTTACATTCCTTATAATCCCGATATCTGCCTCTTCTGTATAAATTTGTATGAATATCTACTCTGCAAGTCATTTCTTCTTAACAATGAGACGCGTGCTGTAATAGATTTCCTGTTAGGCTGCATTTCTTCTGATCTATGAAGTCTACAAAAGCACCAGAGAGGAACATAAAACAATCTTCAAACATTTTATCTGCTACTAAACGTGAGATGCGTGGAAACTGCCATATTGTTTATGCCACAAAAGCATTGCTTTTTAAACTAGTGATGCTGCCGCTTGGTTTTCTACAGTTATTTCCTATTCCTCCAAACCTTTTACTAGTCTTTTCTGCTCATTACCCAGAATCCCTGGGGGCAGTTGAAGCGCTGTATGCTGTATGTTTATGGGGTAAGGTAGGTCTTGGGACTTGTGTGAGACATGAATATGCTCATAAGTGTTCTGCATCAATGCTATACGCGGTGTTGTGGATGTTTTTTGTCATATTTTTTTTAATTCACCATAACTTATTTGGGTATCTGGTTTGTAGCCATGATCAGCAGCTTCTCCAATGCAAGGCCCGTGACCATCCTCACCTTCATGAGATTTAAAAGATTGAAAAAGTTCAATATATTAATCAGGAAGGTAGTAGGTATAGATGAAGCACAGCCGAGGAAATCCTTCTTCCGGTATCCAGAAAGGAAAAAAGCTAGGCCACTCCAAACTAACAAAAAGGGTTCATTAATTGCAAGATGAACATACAGTGAAAAAAGGGACTAACAGAACGCACCTACGCGTTTCGTACAAGGAGTACTTTATCAATGTATTAATCAATGCTCATTTGCATGTTATTGCCCGGAATCCCTGTATGTTGTATGATTATGGGAAAAGGCAGGTTTGGGGTCCTGTCGGAGACATAAATTTGCTAATACTGAACTGTGTGCGTTCTCATTGCTGTCGGTTTTTTCTCCTTACAGGAATAAATCTTACCATTCTTGTTAGTTTTAAACAAAAATGCTTTTTACAGAGATATATTACTATTTCTGTTTGCAGCATAGGGAGATGTATAAAAAAAAAATCACTCGTTTGACTTCTTTAATACAATTATAACACGTTACTGATCACGTCAACGTTGGAATTGCTGCTACAATTTCATACTGAATCAGGCATGGACCCGTACTCAAAAGCAATTTCTATTGTATGCTCCATTGAACTTCTTGATTTCTAGAGATCAAGTTCTGTTTCAATTTTTTTAAATTTATTATACTTATCTTAAATTATAATATTACATATGTGTGTGTATATATATATATACACAGTGTTCGACAATCCTATACATTTAACCCCCGGGCGAGTAAATATTGGCCCAAGCAGCACACGTGTTTGTTTTTTTAAATTTCCCTGCTCGCGCTGAAAATTTCCCGCTCGCGCTGCCTGAAACAAAAAAAAAAACTCCCCCTATCTGACAGCTGATTGGCGCGCGCTCCCAGGCTTTGTGGGCGCGCGGCCAGGCTCTATACGAGCCCGCCCCCAACGAACGGCCATTCTTTCTGGCCGGAGATCTGTTGGAGAGTACGAGAGTAAGTACTCTCCAATCCTCCATCCTGTGGCCCCTCTGCTCCATCCCTGCCTCCTGCAGTTCCCCCTTACTCCCCCCACCCCAATACCCACACGTGGCTGGATATAGTAGCGTGGGTGTTCCCCCTTCTCTCCCTGGCACCCGCTTACCCCGGATTCCCGCGCGGGGCGGAGGTGTCCCCCCCTTCCCCCCCCCCCCCCCCCGGCTTCCCGCGCCACTTCCCGCTTCCCCCGTTCCCCGGGTGATGGTACTGGGGGTGTTCCCCGCTTACCCCGGCTTCCCGCGATACACGCGCAGGGCTGGTGATGGTAGTGCGGGTGTTCCCCGCCTACCCCGGCTTCCCGCGCCACTTCCCGATCACCGCGCGGGGCTGGAGATAGTAGCGGGGGTGTTCCCCGCTTACCTACTTTGTCTCCGCTTCCCAACTGTCCCGTGGCTGTCCGCGCAGGGCGAGAGATGGTCGCGGGGGCGCGAGCGGGGCAGTGGTGGTGGTGCTCGGTCGTGCGGCCTTTCCTCTTTTTCCCCCTGTCGTGTGTGTGTGTGTGTGTGTGTGTGAAATTTCCCTGCTCGCACTGGCTGAAAAAAAAAAAAACTCCCCCTATCTGACAGCTGATTGGCGCGCGCTCCCAGGCTTTGTGGGCGCGCGGCCACGCTCTATATGAGCCAGCCCCCAACGAGCAGCCATTCTTTTCCCATGGAGAACACAGTAAGTATTATCTGTGCCTTCCCCCACCTCCCTCCCCTCCCCGGCGCTCCTGCTGCCCGCAGTTATGGAGATGGCAGCGGGGATGCCCCCTCATGTCCCTGCTTCCCCCCGGTCCCGCGTCAGAGAGCGCGGCGGGTGATGGGAGTGAGGATGCCCCCTCATGTCCCTGCTTCCCCCCCAATTCACCCCGGTCCCGCGTCAGAGAGCGCGGCGGGTGATGGGAGCGGGGGATGCCCCCTCATGTCCCTGCTTCCTCCCCCTGCTTCCCCCCGGTCCCGCGTCAGAGAGCGCGGCGGGAGATGGGAGCAGGGATGTCCCCTCAGGTCCCCGCGGAGCAGGAGATTGGCGGGTGGGGGGGGGGGGGGGGGGTTTGAGCGTGGTGGTGCTGGTCGCGGCCTTTCCAAAAGGTGTGTAGAGAGAGAGTGAGTGTGTGTGTGTGTGTATATATGGGTGTGTGTGTGTATGTGTGTGTGTGTGTGTGTGTGTGTAAATATGGGAGTGTGTGTGTGTGTGTGTTTGTGTGTATATACATGGGAGAATGTGTATGTGTGTATGGGAGTATGTGTGTGACACCAGAGTCACCCCCCCTGCCCCAGTCACCCACCCCTGCCCCGGTCAGTCAGTCACCCCTGCCCCGGTCAGTCAGTCACCCCTGCCCTGGTCAGTCAGTCCGTCTCCCCTCTCTCTGGTCTCCCTCCTCTCTGGTCTTCCCCCTCTCTGGTCTCCCCCGTCTCCCCTCTCTCTGGTCTCCCCTCTCTCTGGTCTCCCCTCTCTCTGGTCTCCCCCGTCTCCCCTCTCTCTGGTCTCCCCCGTCTCCCCTCTCTCTGGTCTCCCCCGTCTCCCCTCTCTCTCAGGTCTCCCCCGTCTCCCCTCTCTCTGGTCTCCACGTCTCTGGTCTCTCTCTCCCCTCTCTCTTTCTCTCCCCTCTCTCTTTCTCTCTCTCCCTCTCTGTCTGTCTCTTTTTCTCTCTCCTCTGTCTCTTTGTCTCTTTTTCTCTCTCCTCTGTCTCTTTGTCTCTTTTTCTCTCTCCTCTGTCTCTTTTTCTCTCTCCCCCCTATGTCTCTTTTTCTCTCTCCCCTCTCTCTCCCCCCTCTCTCTCTTTCCCCTCTCTCTCTTTCCCCTCTCTCTCTTTCCCCTCTCTCTCTTTCCCCTCTCTCTCTTTCCCCTCTCTCTCTTTCCCCTCTCTCTCTCTCCCCTCTCTCTCTCTCCCCTCTCTCTCTCTCCCCTCTCTCTCTCTCCTCTCTCTCTCCCCCCTCTCTCTCTCCCCCCTCTCTCTCTCCCCCCTCTCTCTCTCCCCCCTCTCTCTCCCTCCACTCTCTCTCCTCTCTCTATCTCCCCTCTCTCTCTCCGCTCTGTATCTGGATATCTTATTTACCCTATATATCTTAACTGTTCTATACTACACCAAAATAACTTATACTGCTTTCTTCCAGATCTGACTCAAGCTTCACACGGAAGACATCGGAATCCCCCCTAACCCAGAAGACAGGTAGGGAACACCTCCCCTCCAACTTATAACATTGCGGGAATGAGGTATCTGGATATTGAGGGACTGCGGATCAGGAAGATCCCAGGCGGGATTGCTGCTTTAGATATTGTGAAGCGGGGACGTCCAGACACTGGTTAAGGGGTTCAGGAAACTAGTCATTCACCTGTGGCTTTTATTTCTAGATCCGACATTTACACACTTACACACTTACACACTTACACACACACACGTAACAAGGACTAATTGTAGTATAATGTAATAAATACATTTGTCAAAAACGAATGTTGTTCTGACTAGGAATTTATTAAATGTATTTTATTTATATATTTTATTTTAAAGCGGGGTTGGGGGCGGGACTAGGGGCGGGGGCGGGACTAGGCGCGGGGTTGGTGGGCGGGACTAGGTGGCAAGTAGATTTTTTGGTTGGGCGAGTAGATTTTTGGGTGATTTGTCGAACACATATATATATATATATATATACAACTGTATGCTCATCTGCATGTCTTAGGCAGGTCTGCAACCCCGTCTTTCACCATTATCACCCAGCACACAGCACTTCCACTGCAGCAAGGGATTCTGGGGAATGACATGCAAATGAGCACACAGTGCCACTTTTTGCTTCAATAACCATTTTTAACATGGTTCCCTATAGGCTTAAGCTTGCTGCATGGTCACAGCTTTGAGCATAGCCAGGGTTAAGGTGCATACCCAGAAAACCAACCCACAGACAGCTTTTTTTTTTTTTTTTTTTCCTCACGAGAGGGTACACCCTCTCGCTCATCGGATCCCAGTCCACTTCAGTGGATAGGGAGCTTGCCCTTGGACTGTCCAACCGAAGTCAGACCCGCCCTCGGTGCCCAGTTTCCCTGGAGGTTTCAGCCCGAAAGCCTAGGTCTCCAGGGACATTGATGCCTTCCTCCGTTAGGATTCAGGACATCCGTCTCTTCCTCCCTCTGGCCCGAGGCCCGCAAGGGAGTTCACATCATATCCCCTCTTTCGAGGGTTGTGCGGTTGCACCCCAGCCCCGAAGGGCTGGTTGTTCGAATGCCATCCCCCCTTAGCCCGAAGGCTCAGGGGTTCTGTGGTCCTGGGCCTGGACACCACCTCTCAACAAGCTAGAGGGCCAAATGCTTGCCACAGACCTTTCCTACTGGAGCCCATGGAGGCCCATTTTGACCTTTATGGGTCCCATCAGTGTGGGGTTGGTAAACTGGGTATGCAGAGAAGCTAAAGGATGGGGTTTACCATACTGAGTTAAGTTATGGTGAGTAAAAAAAGTGACAAAAACCCTCCACAGCAAAGCAAATATGCAAATGTAAATACAACTGTATGCTCATCTGCATGTCTTAGGCAGGTCTGCAACCCCGCCTTTCCCCATTATCACCCAGCATACAGCACTTCCACTGCAGCAAGGGATTCTGGGAAATGACATGCAAATGAGCACACAGTGTCACTTTATAT